>SEYY01019189.1:0-13444 GCA_009176605.1 Armadillidium nasatum | reverse complement strand
CCAAAACTTTTTAAACTTTTCATAATAATCTTTTCTCTATTACTTCATCATCTATCCGATCCTATGCTGATGATCTCACCAATCATTACTCCTTTCAGTTACAGTTATTTGACACTAGAAAGGTTGACTTGGAATATCTGAGGAAGAAATTGAGGAAGAGGAAGAGAAAACATTATTTTTTTCAATGCCTCAAAAACTGAATTCCTCCATATCTCTACTCGAGACTATCTTCTACAAAACTATAACATCTTCGAAAACACCGAACTCAAGCCTTCATCTGTCCTTAATAATCTCTAGTGGTCTTTTTTGGAAGGCCCACGTTATTTCTCTTTCTAAACAAGCTTCTAATAGGTTGAGTATTCTGTTGCGCATTCATGATTTTTTTTACGTCAATCCAGTTGCTTTATCTTTATAGGGGTGTTGTTCTCCCCTGTATGAAATACGCCTCATACATCCGGAGTAGTTCCACTCACACAGCTCTCCTTGACAAGGTGGAGTCTGGCTTTTCGTTTTAAGAACTCTTCCTTTCTCACAAATTCTCTCCAGTCTCTTTCTGCCCGTAGAACTGCTGCGTAACTCACTATATACAATCGCTAGTACAATGGACACTGCTCTTCTGAACTATCCCGCTGCTTTTCTCCTCCATTGAGAGCACGTTGGTGTAACATGATATTCTACACAGTCTTATCCCTTCTCTGTTCAACTGTCTGATCCTAGACTTAACCGCTATGCCTAATCTTATATACACAACAACTGGTAAAGTCTGGAGCACACTCTCTTTTTCTATTTTAACGATTAGGTTCTGATATGGACTGAACTCTGGTGGAAATTAGTAGTTTTCTGGTCTTTACCCACCAGAGGAGATATAATATATATAATATATATATATATATATATATATATATATATATATATATATATATATATATATATATATATATATATATATATATATATATATATATATATATATATATATATATATATATATATATATATATATATATATATATATATATATATATATATATATATATATATATATATATATATATATATATATATATATATATATATATATATATATATATATATATATATATATAATATATATATATATATATATATATATATATATATATATATATATATATATATATATATATATATATATATATATATAGAGAGAGAGAGAGAGAGAGAGAGAGAGAGAAAGAGAGAGAGAGAATTAAGAGAGGTGATAACAAGTTTTGCTGAAAAGCTAAAAGAGGTGGGATTGATCGTGAATGTTGAAAAGACAGAACTGTTAATAATTAGAAGGGAGGAAGAGGGAGAGGAGCTTGTGCTGAAGGTGCATGGCGAGGAGGTGATTGTGGTAGAGAGATGTGAATATTTGGGGAGGAAAAAGTATTCACAAGGGAATGAAGTAATATGCTGGAAATCACCAACTGGATGGAAAAATACGAAAGAATGGTGTGAGCGCTGTACCCAGTCTTGGCAGACAAAAGAATGGATATAGGAGTAAATAAAGTAATTTTTGAAAGTACTCTAACCTCAATTTTGTAATATGGAACGGAGACTTGGAGTGCGACAACAAGAGAAGAAAGCAGAATTTAAGCAACATAGATGAGGGTGTTGCAATTGATGGTGGGAGCCAGGAAGGAAAGGATAAGAAGCGAAAGAATTAGATAAAGTATAGGGGTTGAACCAATTAATCAAAAGATAGATGTAGCAAGACTGAGATGGTTGGGACACGTGTGGAGGATGCAGGAGGGGAGAGAGACTAGAGGGAGGTGAGAGTGCAGGCCAAGATTAAGAAGACCGAGAGGGAGACAAATGAGAGATGAATGGAGTCAGTTCGGGATTCACTGACGCGCATCAGCTGCCTATGATGGAACAGTTGGTGGCAGATGGAATTATTTACGACAGATATAGATAGAGACGAGTGCTGGCCCCACTGACAGGACCCTAGAACCTTACTTGGATCTGATATATAGTATATATATATATATATATATATATATATATATATATATATATATATATATATATATATATATATATATATATATATATATATATATATATATATATATATAATATATTTAAGGTCTGCTAACTTCTCGCAGACCGAATATATCTTAAACATCAATGTTCAAAGTTTGCTATAGGGGAATCGAACCAGGGCCCTATAACACAAAAGCATAGCTTTACCACTATGCTACTGGCGGTTTGAACCGCCAGTAGCGTAGTGGTAAAACTCTATGCTTTTGTGCTATAGGGCCCGGGTTCGATTCCCCTATAGCAAACTTTAAACATTGATGTATTATATATATATATATATATATATATATATATATATATATATATATATATATATATATATATATATATATATATATATATATATATATATATATATATATATATATATATTCTTATAAGTAAAAAATTGGTATCGGTATCGGTATTGGCGGTATCGGCTATTTTTCGTATCGGTATCGGTATCGGTATCGGTGAAATTGAAAGTCTTGGTATCGGTATCGGTATCGGTAAAAATTTTGGTATCGCTCCATCCCTATAATAATATATATATATATATATATATATATATATATATATATATATATATATATATATATATATATATATATATATATATATATATATATATATATATATATATATTATATTATATATATTTATTTATTTTACCATTCACCTTTCCCACTCTCGTGTGGTGGTGCCCGTCACAGTCCGCTCACACCCACACATCCACTCTCTATTTCCCTTCCCCCCTTCTCAAACATTCTTACCTTTATTTCCTTTGATATTCTCCCCTTCTTCCATACTTCCCTCAGTCCCCCCATCACTTTCATTCCTTTCATCACTCTATTCTTTATTTCCCCATCCATTCCCCCTTTTCCCTCCACTAACAATCCCATATATTTAAGCTCTTCTACCTCCTGAAATTTCTATCCCCAACATCGACACGCCCCCATTCCTCCCCTCTTATTGCCTTATCCCTGCTCCCAGTTTTCATCACTTTACTCTTTGATCGTTTACCCTTTATCCCTTAGACACACATGTCCTCACAAACCCTTTCATCAACATTCTCAGCTTGTTCCCAGATTTCCTAACTAACATCGCATCATCCCCAAACGACAACGCATTTACCTCCCATTCCCAATCTCTACTTCTCAACCTAATACTCTTCTCTTCCCTCTCCATCTCCCTAACAACACCATCCATTAACACACTAAACAACCACGGAGACAAAACACACCCCTGCCTCAGTCCAATTCCCACGTTAAACCATTCAGTCAGTTCCCTCCTCACCTTCACCCTCGCTCTACAGTTCTCATAAAATGATTTAATTGCATTCAATAATCTACCTCTCACTCCCCCTACCTTTACCTTAGAACCTAAAACAATTTCCTCCTAGAAACTCTACCATACGCCTTTTCCAAATCCATAAATCATACATACCCCACTCTATCTTTCTCACGCAATTTCTCACAAACTATTCACAGTGTAAACACCTGATCCACACACCCCTACCTTTTCTAAAACCTCCCTGTTCTTCCCCCACTCTCTCTCTCTTGTCAATTTTTTCACTTTCGCTACCAAAACTCTCCCATAAATTTTCCCTACTACACTCAACAAGCCTATCCTCCTATAATTCCTTCACACCTACTTATCCCCCTTACATTTATATATCGGTACTATACATGCATCTTGGAACTGCTGAGGCACTTTCCCCTCTTCCCAATACACATTAAACATTCTTTCCAACCAGTCAACTATCACTACCACTCCCACCCTTATCATCTCCCCATATATACCATCCATTCCTGCCGACTTTCCCAAATCTGCACCTTTCCCACAGCTACTTTTACTTCCACTCTACCCTGTCAACAAATCACTAAGTGTCTCTTCCATCTCTCCCCCACCTTCCTCTCTCCTTGCACCACATCACCATCTTCCCCCCTCACTCCTACCCCCTGCTCTCTCCCTCTAGTCGCATTATTTACCTCCTTCCAAAACATCTTATTCCTTTCTTTAAAATTCTCTGCCAACTTCCTAACCACTTATCTTCCACTCTCCTTTTCGCTCTCTTCACTTCCCTACTTCACCTCCCTACACCTCTCCTTATACTCTTCCCAATCTCTACCCCCCTTCGTACTCAAATACTTGCAGAAAGCCTCCTTTTTCCTTTTAACCATATTCTCCAACTCTTTATTCCACCACTCACTCCCCTTTCTTCTACCATTACCTATTTTTTTCACCCCACACACTCTTCTCGCAACCTCCACCAACGCTCCCTTCAGTTTACTCCACTCCTCCTCCACCCCTTCCACCTCACTCCCCCTAACCTCCTCCCATTTCTCCCTTATCCCTCTTGTGTATTCACCTCTCTTTTCCTCATCTTCTAACCTCTCCACCCGTACTATCTCCACCACCCTCCCTCTCCCTCCCACTTTCTAACAACCTCCTTTAACTTTTATTTTCGCTACCACCAGATAATGGGTTAGAAATACCCATCGCAGCTACCCTCAACACGTTGACATCCAACAACCTACTCCTCCCTTCCCAGCCCACACGCACAAAATCCAACAGTCCACTTTCCCCATTCTCACCACTCACCCAGGTATATTTCTGATTTTCTTTCTTTTTAAACCACGTATTTCTAATCATAAGATCTCTTGCCACACACATTTCAATCATTTCAGTCCCATATTCATTTACCATTTCCACTCCAAATGGTCCTATTAACCTGTTCACCCTTCTTACACCCACCCTAGCATTCAAATCTCCCAACAGACAAACATTATCCCTACCGTCAAAACTTCACACAACACTCACTCAAATTCTCCCAAAACCCTTTTCTCTCCCTTTCATTTGCTCCTACTACTGGTGCATAAGCACAAATAAAAAGCCAATCCTCCCTTCTTAAATGTTAATCTTACCCAAACTATTCTAGCCTCCTTTCCTCTATCACAACCACCACTTCTTCCCTCTTCTCTTCTTTGTTCACCCTCTTACATTTAGACTCCCCACTTTTAATACCCCTGAACCCCCCTTCCTTCCAGACATCTCCAAATTTATCCTCAATCACTCCCGAACTGTGACGTTTTACGGTGGGACCCATTACCGAAGGATACCACCAGTTCTTTGAGTTCACCACCCCTAAACTAACTAAATCACCAAAAACTCAGACCCAAACACACTCCCCCAATCAACCGTGCATTTTCCCTATTCCCAATATTTAAAAATATTTAATAACATCTCAGATATCAAAGTAAAGAGATAATTTAAGTGTATATTAATAAAACTTTTTGTTTACAAAAATAAAACCCCCCAAAGAAAATTTTTTTCGACTAAAATTTATCTTAAAATTCCATTAGATAAAAGTTGTTAGAAGCTTAAATTTACCACTCTAGTAGTTCGCGATTATATTTAAAATACAGCAAAATAATAAAACACAAACTAGCAAAAAAGATATTTAAAACTGATTAAAACTAAAACAACAATTCATTAAAACGTTGCCCACTACGTGTAAAAATACAAATAAAACTAAAAGGACACTACACAAAACACACCCACACTCCACAAGCGCAAACTATATATATATATATATATATATATATATATATATATATATATATATATATATATATATATATATATATATATATATATATATATATATATATATATATATATATATATATATATATATATATATATATATATATATATATATATATATATTATGAAACATTTAAAATATTCACGAAATTACGCAAATTTTACTCCAATTATTTGCAATTTATGGTTGTTGTTCAGGTTTTAGTTCCCCTCTCGTAAGTTATAAAGGTTAGAAGCCAAAAGCTTGATTTTTGGGGAAAAAAAATATTTTATATTAAAAGAACACTTTTTTTTTTTTTTTTTTTTTTTTTTTTTTTTTTCCTCTTTTTTTTTATGAAGATATTAAAAATAGAAATAATTATGCGTTGACTCTTGAAAATGCATACAAAGGGATTATTAAATATTTAATGAATGAATGATGTTATAAAATAATTTTAATTTTAAACTAATATCAAAATTAAGAGTTTTAGATATCTTATATTTTATAGTATATTTTAGAGAAAAGTGGATATCAAAAAAATACTCAAAAAGAAGCGGTTAATTATGAAGTTAGACCACCAGTGAATAAATTTATATAAACGTTCAGTGGGACAAATCAGTGCTAATTTTTTCAGATTGACTAACTTTAAGCTTATGTATATAAAGAAAAATTTTTTGAAGCCTTCAGCAAAAGCAAATCTTCTGTTTAAAAATTTTACATTTTCCAGAATCCGCTTTGCGTAACTTGTAAAAATAATGCTTCTTTTCTAATTAATTATTTATTATTAATTGGTAACTATTGTTTAAATTTCATGCCATTTAGTAAGAAATAAGTATTTTTAGTCCCAAACAGAGGTGGGCACGTAAATTTTAAACTTTAAAGCGCAAATTGGAAAAACTTACTGCGCAAGCGCAAAAGCGCAAATTTTTTTAAAAAATTTAGTCCGCAAGCGCAAAAGCCCACATGTCTGCAAATCAAAAAACTTTTTAAAGAGCAAATCTATGAGAAAAAAAAAAGTACAGCGCAAATATGTAAAGATGAATTTTTTTAAATTTTTTATTTGAAACATGCAAATATATAACAAAAAATGAGAAAGATTTTTATCTTAAATATTCAATTATCGACGATTTGTTCCTCCTCGTAGCTCTCGTCTTGCATTCTGAAGAGTGTCAAATTCCCTTTCATAAAGATAAATTTTTCAAAATTATTGGATACCATGGCTACCCTCTTTGGTCTTTGAATGTCTGAGCCTTGACAAAACAACCTCTCCACAGCCGTTGATCTGGCTAATGGGGTGTTATACTTAATAAACAAGTCCACTCAGACCTCCTGGTATTCACACGGAAACAGGCTCCTAGTGAGAGTAGTACTGTGGTGAACATTTACTGCAGACCAGCTGTTAAAGGTTTGTCCCAACTTCTCCTCCCGAGTTGTCTGCTAGACATATTGGGGACTTCAGTTTCTAAATATTTAGAAATGGTATCAAGAACTCAAATCTTTTTTTAAATTTTAATTGAACATTATTTTGTATTGTATTGTGCATATATATGTATATATATATATATATATATATATATATATATATATATATATATATATATATATATATATATATATATATATATATATATATATATATATATATATATATATATATATATATATATATATATATATATATATATATATATATATATATATATATATATATATATATATATATATATATATATATATATATATATATATATATATATATATATATTAGAGGTGGACCGGATAGTAATTTTTTACTATCCGCGGTTGCGGATATTCAATTGCGGATATCCGCAAATGCGGATAGTTTAATTTTTTAAAGTTTTGCTATAGATTTTTGGAATTTTTAATATAATATCCAGAATCTATGTTACCAGGGTGTGGGACGGGGACCCAACTCTTGAACACCCCACCAACCTTAACCAATTTTGAAAAAGGTATATATATATATATATATATATATATATATATATATATATATATATATATATATATATATATATATATATATATATATATAGCCAGTAATTCAGTATTACCTTCACACTTCACAGTTTCACATATTCCATTTGAAGTTAATAATTGGTAAGTTATTTTTTAGAAATAAAAGCTTTTGGGCTCTTTCAGGTGAAAGTTTGGTTCGCTTTTCGTCGTAAATGAGGCCTGCACAACTGAAAAGACGCTCACTAGCAACACTAATTGAAGGACATGATAAATAAGTCCTTGCCAGCTCAGCAAGAAAAGGGAAACTTTTGCAATTATCTCTCCACCAAACCAGTTGGTATTTATCTGCCTCCAAACGTGGGAGTTTCAGATAATTTTCAATAATCGATATTATATCCTTTGACATTTCTGACTGTGATTCTTCATCGCTGCTGGAAGCTAGAAGATCTTTCATTGATTTAGCAATGCTTAAGCTAACAGATTTTGTTTCTTTTGTATCTGAGAGCTTTTGCTTTTTCTTGAAAGGCGTTATTTTAGCTGTTTCTATCATCTCATCGCATAAGCATCCTAATTTGATTTTAACATTCTGAGAAACAAGTGGTTTAAAAAATTTTGTTTTGTACCTATGATCTAAAAAGGTTGCAATTCTATAAGCATCATCATTTTCCAGGTTTTCAAATCTGTCGTTCATCTCCTTCATTAATGTTTCAGTCATCCTTGAAACTCCCTTAGACTTAACATTTGTTAACACAACTTTCAATGTTGAAACAAGTGCTATCACATCTGACAAACATGATTCAGCTGAACTCCTAATTTACTTATAATTTTTTACTATCCGCGGAGGCGGATGCGGTTGCGGATATTCAAATGCGGATATACGCGGATGCGGATATTGGAAAAATGATGCGGATATCCGCAGTTGCGGATGCGGATGCGGATATCCGGTCCACCTCATATATATATATATATATATATATATATATATATATATATATATATATATATATATATATATATATATATATATATATATATATATATATATATATATATATATATATATATATATATATATATATATATATATATATATATATATATATATATATATATATATATATATATATATATATATATATATATATATATATATATATATATATATATATATATATATATATATATATATATATATATATATATATATATATATATATATATATATATATATATATATATATATATATATATATATATATATATATATATATATACTATGTCGTGAATTCGACAAAGCTCTTCTCTTACAGCAGCGAACGAAGGGGCGGAGGGGTTCTAATTCTCCAGATGGTCTTCAACAATGCTGAACGTACGCCCAACGCCCTGACTGTTTACAATTAGGTTCTTGCAGTATTATACTGCGTGACGTTTGTGTTGGATTTCAGCGATAATTGCACTCTCTCCGCAAATCTCTTCCAAGGTCTCTTGGAAACCCTCGAGTAAACCTTGCAAAAGGAAGAAAGGACAAAGTTAAAAAGAAAAAAGGGAGGAAGCGTCATTCAAGGACAAAACGAGCGGAAAGGAGGAGAAACCCTGACACTAACTTTATCCAACTCAGTGTGGTTCAACTTTAATATAACTATATAATATTATATATATATATATATATATATATATATATATATATATATATATATATATATATATATATATATATATATATATATATATATATATATATATATATATATATATATATATATATATATATATATATATATATATATATATATATATATATATTATATATATAAACTTTAAGCATCTCTTGCTATATTGGCTCTTCATGACAAAAGAAAATCTTGTAATAGTATTGCAAGTGAACTGCAAGCAGATAACATTGGTGTTTCTCGAATATCTGTGAACAGAAGGTTATTAGAAAGTGGTTTACGAGCCTATCGCCCAAGAAAAAAAACCCGGCTTACGAATGCTATGATCAAAGCACGCCGAGATTGGGCTGATACTCACCCAATTGGACTTCTTACCAATGGGAAAAGGTAAGAGTAATACATTTGTAAGGTTTTTATTGTATTAAGTGCTAAATAACATATAAATTATGAAATCAAAGTAAAGTCGGAAAATATGACAATATCGCTGATTAACCTGATAACTATGCGGTCATGCTGATAAACAATAATTTCACGTCATAATTTTTACAATTACTCAGCAGCTGCTGCTGGCATCATATGATGATACACTACTCTCTATTGTTTCAGGTAGTATTCTCCGACGAATCCACTATTTCAGTACTTGATGACCGAGTGCAGACAGTGAGGAGAAGGCCCGGGGAGGAATTTGAGCCAGAGTGTCTTAAAAAGACTATAAAGCATTCACAGAAAATAATGGTATGGGGAGCAATTTCTGTACATGGGACTAGTCGTTTGAAGATCGTTGAAGGTATGATGAACCAGTTGAAGTATATAGATGTGCTGCAAAACCATTTGCTACCTCAAAGTAGAGAATGGTTCAGCGAGAACCCATGGATATTTCAGCAAGACTCGGCTCCTTGTCACACTGCTCAATCAGTGAAGATGTGGTGTAGAGGAAATGATGTTAAACTGCTGCCATGGCATGGAAATTCTCCAGATATGAACCCTATTGAGAAATTATGGTCTAATCTAAAAAAATGAAATACACAAAGTTCCCCTTACAACAAAACATGCCCTCATAGAGCGTCTCATATACGTATGGTTCCACAATGACAAAATCAAGAACTTCTGCAGAACATTAATCACTGACATGCCAAAGCGTGTTAAGGGCGCTCAAAACTGCCAAAGGAAGGCAAACTAAGTATTAGCTATTGAAGGGCAACCTACTCATGACAAATCTGTAAAAATAAACTGAGTACTTCTTTATAAAATCTTTTTTTTATCCTTTAACCAGAAAATTTTTATTTTTTTTTAAATCCATAATTTGAATACTACTGTAATTACATGCTGCTTCTCTTCATCCTGGTATCTGATCAATCTTCGACTATACTCCTACTTCCAATTGTGTTCCCATTGCTTTATAGGGATGGTTCCGTTGCTTTCTGTTGCTTATTCGCAATGGTTCTCTTAAATTTTTAACAAGGGCCGCCTGAAGACGTGACACAATTACTCATCACATTCAATTTTATAGCCTTTACTTTGAGAGCACACGATTAATGGTCGTTTGAGTTAAATTTAGGCCCTATTGATATTATGAGGGACCACATGCATCTTATTTCTTTTGCCAAATATCAATTTGCTCAACTGATTTAATTTTGGGAAACTTTGCTTCCACTTCATATTAAGAATTTCATTGTTTCGCAGAGAAATCTCCTTGGTGAAGGCAATCTGAAAAAGGAAAACGCTACACGACCAAGGTAGGCACAGGTTTTAAAAAGGCAGGATGTAGTAAAAGGAAGTAAGGACTGTTAGTGGGGTGGACAATTAGCTACAGGAGGAAAAAATGCAACAGGAATCAAGAAAGGTGCACGAAAAATGCAAAACAAAATAACATTTCAGCGAAATCAAATTCAAACAAACACGTGCTAAGAAAGTTCACACCACTCCCAACATCACTTTCCAAGAGCAGGCGAGACCCTTCAAAACGCTATAAGGTGTTCTTTCTAGGTCGACCACGAGGACGCCCTCTCTTAAATTCCAGGGTGCGAGCTGGGAAGTTGGGTAAATCCATTGCTCGCCTCCTCTAACGGGTTACGATTCAAGCCGAAACCTTCCCTACGTTCTCTGGCTCTCCTTCCTCTCCCGACAAGGAAACTTCACTCATAGTTCAATCCTGATTCCAATTACCGAGACAACCCAGCATCTCTCTCTTCCTACCCTCCTCTAACTCAGCCTCCGGCTCCGGCTCCGGCTCCGGCTCCTCCTCAATTTCCCTAAACGCTAAACGATAAAATTCTCTCGGCTTCACCCTCAATTTGTCAACTGTTGGATTGACAAGAGCTAAGCTTCTGGTTTTAACAACTTCCATGTCTGGCTGATCCAGTTCTTCATACCGGGCGGACTCTTTTGCACTTCGGAATCCAGGAGATATTTCGCCCCCACTCTCTTTAGCCAAATCCACCTCCCTCTCTATGTCACACTCATCTAACTCTTTATACTGCGGCTCCGGTAATATCCTAGAGATATCCATGTCTTCGTCAAACAACCCCTCATCCCAAATTTCTGTCTAAACAGCCACGTCTTTCATTGTATTCCGGCCAACCAATTGGTCTCGGCAAACTAAACATAAACTTCCCAAGACTGAATCTGATGATGTATTACTTCTGACAATCAGCTCTTGAAATAGGTCTCCCCACATGAAACTCACAGCCTGACGAACTCTTGAACCAAACAAATCCTTAACCACTTTAGATAACTCTTCAACCACTCTCCTCAAATCTCGAAAAGCTTTTCCAGCACTATTATTAGGAAACTCTACAGTCCTTCCAACATTGTCACTTCATTAGTCGATCACCCGAGCAAGCAACTTCTCTTGTAGTGCGGTAACCACCCGATCTTTTAACCCTACCTCGGTACGGATAACTTCCTTTTTCTTGAACCTTACTCAGGAAACGAAAACTATTCTGGTTTTCGTCCCTACTCTGGACACAGTCCTCTTCTTCAACTCCATCAGAGACACAGTAGCCACCCTGGTATTGCAATCGCGGAGGATTAAAAATGCCTGAAAACTCTAACTCACTAACTAAGGACTCTTCCGATTCCTCTGATGCCACAGGAACGCCCCCACCATCCAACGTCCGATGATTGAGCGGCCTTCACCTCGAGGGCATAGTAGTCCCTTAGGTATCTGGGGGGCTGAATCCACGGCTTCAAATGTCGGTGATGCACCCTCTGCACCGCAGCATTCTCTATTCCCAATTCCAAAATCTGATATGTGGACACCATTTTCATTCACTTTTTGTATTCGATATGGTCCAGAGTACTTTGCCTTCAATTTTCGTACAGCACTTTTATCATTTGACACCCTCTTACGCAAAACTAACTGACCCAAGCGAAAGGGGCAAAAGTTTGGATGCCCTTCAACCCACTTCTCTCTTTCTTGCAATGGGATGGGAGCAACAATTCCCTTTTCATGATTCTCTTCCAATAATCGTGCTGACGGAGTCTTCCCTGTTTGACTGTGCATTGTGGAATTGTAAGTGACGAGTGCCTTAGTTAAAAGGGAGTCCCACTCTTCTCGTTCCTCTTCAACCAGACTCCACAGGACCTCCCTCATCGTCCTATTGACTCGTTCAATAGCTCCATTGCTCGCTGGTCTGAGCGGACTGGTGAAAACATGGAAAATATTATAACACTCGAGTAAGCTCTCAAATTCACGAGCTCGAAACTCTGGTCCATTATCAGTTAAAATCCTCTCAGGTAACCGCAACAAAGATGGAAGAATGTCACGCTCCACTACGGCAGCTATGGTTTGCGCTCTCTTGTCACGAATGGGGCGTGCCAACACCCACTTACTATAATGGTCCACAACCACCAAGCAACCTATGTTTCCCTTATAAGGGGGCTCTCTTTTTTGGCAAAATCGTATACTGTTTGCGAGATAAAACTTATCATTGCTCCGGTATTCAAAAGAGCACAAAACCTCCCGCATCCTATTTTCAACCACGTCCAGGTGATTTCTTAATTCCCCATATGCCCACAAGTTGGACTGGCTAACTCGTTCTCTTCTAAGCCGCGCATAAAGAAGTTTAAGTCAAGTAATTCTTCGTCGTCCGGTGCATCCACGCTCACTTTACTTTCTCTAGTTGGACCCTCCGCCACCCTCTCCTCATCTCCTCCAAGC
>SEYY01019188.1:65000-77500 GCA_009176605.1 Armadillidium nasatum | reverse complement strand
TTATATTTACTATTTATGTTTATATTTATTTAATTTATTTGTTTCTATTTATTTATCACCCCATTCTGCATGTGTAACAAAATCACTTCTCCCGAACGCTCAGAGTTATGCTCTCAAATCCTTTATGCAAACTATATGTAACAGGCTGCAAACAGTGAGAAATGAAGGAAACACTAACAAAGACACAAAGACATATAAAGAATTCAAAAAGAAAAGAAGGAATAAGGAAGTAATGAGAAACATGTTAATGAAGAAGGAGAGAGAGAATAATAAAATGAGGAATAATGGAATAAAGGAAACACTAACAAAGACACAAAGACATATAAAGAATTCAGAAAGAAATGAAGGAAAAAGGAAGTAATGAGAAACAGGTTAATGAAAAAGGAGAGAGAACAATGAAAAGAGGAATAATGGATGAAAGAAATGAACATGGAAAGTATTGAAAACTAATATAGACTAATAAATAAAAACACTGAGAAAGAAGGAAATGAAAAAAAGAAATTACTTGCAGATTAAAAGAGAAGAGAAATGAATAATAAGAGTTAAATATAATTAAAAAAGATTAATGAAGGTAAATAATAACGTAAGAAGGAAGAATAATTAAAAATGAAGTACAGAAAGAAAAGATAAGAGGATGGGGAGATAAGAACAAATACTATGAGAAGAAAAACCAAAGGAAGAAAAAAAGGTTAATTAAAAAAAAAGAAAAGATAAAGAAAAAAAGAAAGGATAATGAAAGGAGAATAGATAATAATACGAAAATATCATTTTGAAGGAGACAAATGACTAAAATTCTTAATGAAAGAATTCGAAATTGAAAAGATTTTATTTAGCTAATTAAGAGTTTCATATTGACATTTTAAATTAAAAAATAAATGATTTTAAGAATTTTTTTCGGATTTATGCAATTAATAATGACAATAAAAATATTTATGATGATAATAATAATAATAATAATAATAATAATAATAATAATAATAATAATAATAATAATAATAAAATAAATAATAATAATTAATAATAATAATAATAATAATAATAATAATAATAATAATAATAAATAATAATAATAATAAATAATAATAAATAATAATATAATAATAATAATAATAATAATATATAATAATATAATAATAATAATAATAATAATAATAATAATAATAATAATAATAATAATAATAATAATAATAATAATAATAATATATAATAATAATAATAATAATAATAATAATAATAATAATAATAATAATAATAATAATAATAATAATAATAATAAATAATAATAATAATAATAAAAATTATAAATTATAATAATAATAATAATAATAATAATAATAATAATAAATATATATAATAATAATAATAATATAATAATATAATATATAATAATAATAATAATAATAATAATAATAATTAATAATATAATATATAATAATAAATATTTCGTATATATTGCTGTATAATGTTTGGCAATTTTTTTTCATTAATTAAAAAAGGTCTTTTCAATCAGAGAAATATATAAAAATAAAAATATATTTTTAATATTAAAATAAATTTTGTCCTGAAATATAAAACTTTTATTTTTTGAGGTCAGATCATTTTGTTCAAATTTCAGAGAAATTTAAAAAAAAAAAAATAATAATAATTAGAATAATAATAAAAACAAAATTAAATATCTGTCTAATTCAATTCAATTTAATATTTTGTTTTTTTATAAAAAAAATTTAATTTTAAAAATGAAAATTTCCATTTATTCAACTGTCTTTCTCTATTGTTATTTATAAATTACACAATTTATTAAATAGAAATATTTATTTCAGAATAATTTGCAATAAAAAATAAATAAATGAAAATTAAAAAAATTATATTAAATACGAAAGTATTTCACAATATTTTATTATATATATATATATATATATATATATATATATATATATATATATATATATATATATATATATATATATATATATATATATATATATATATATATATATATATATATATATATATATATATATATATATATATAATATATATATATATATTATATATATACAACCTTTCTCACAATCATAGGTGTATCTATCGCAGGTCACATCCATTCAAAAATCACCCCTTCACCAATCTTTTCCTTTCATTAATATCCTCTGTCAACCGCAAACCCTCTTCCCAATTCATCCCTCTATCCCTTAACAGCTCCTTGACATTACTCATCCAACTTTCCCTCGGTCTCCCCCTATCTCTAACACCATCTATTTCTGAAACAAATACCTTTTTAGCCATTCTCTCTTCATTCATCCTACAAACATGTCCAAACCATCTCAGTATACTTTGTTCTGCTCTCTCAACGACACATCTTCTCCATCCACACATTTCTTTTATTCTAACATTCCTAACTCTATCTCTTCTACCAACATCACAAACCTCTCTCGGACCTTTCGTTTCAAAAACTTCAATATTTTTCTCTTCTTCTCTTCTCTCTCTCTCTCTCTCTCTCTCTCTCTCTCTCTCTCTCTCTCTATATATATATCTATATATATATATATATATATATATATATATATATATATATATATATATATATATATATATATATATATATATATATATATATATATATATATATATATATATAGTATATATATATATATATATGACTGAAACTGAGAAATAAAAAACAAGAAGACTTTTCAGATAAGAATTATCTAAATTAAACTTTTGAAAAGAAGTTTGTTGAAAGGCCAACAACTGTGAAGCAACAAAAAGATTTTGACGGCGGTCTTTTCATTCGCTTTCGACCTCAAGCGAAATAAAGTTGTGATAATTAGAAGTAAATAAGATGTCGCTCGAAGTGGAAACTTCTACAATCGAACCTTTCACACGGATAGTTTCAAAAGCTTGATTTATTTTATATTTAATTTATTAATATATATATATATATATATATATATATATATATATATATATATATATATATATATATATATATATATATATATATATATATATATATATATATATATATATATATATATATATATATATATATATATATATATATATATATATATATATATATATATATATTATATATATATATATATATTATATATATATATATATATATATATATATATATATATATATATATATATATATTATATATATATATATATATATATATATATATATATATATATGTATATATCACTTATCAACTTTCCTACTCTCGTGGTTTGGTGCCAGCCACAATTCCCTCACAAACATATCCATTTCCACCATTCTTCCCACTTCACTACTACTACCCTCCATCTCACTCTGTTCTCCGCAAGTCAACTACCCTCTTCTAAACTCAAATTCCTTCCACCCAAAATGTCTATTTTTCCATCCATCCATCTCCTCTTTGGATTTCCTCTCCCCATACCCTCTTCCACCTCGGATCTAAGTACCTAGCATACCATCCTGTCCTCATTCATTCTACACATATGTCCAAACCAACGTAGCACACCCTCCTCCGCTCTATCCACTACACCTCTTCCATTCACACATCTCCCTTATTTTTTCATTTCTAATCCTATCAATCCTTCTCAAACTACTAATCGTTCTCTAACCCTTCATCTTAAATACATTCAAACTTTACCTCTTCCCTAGCATTTATCATTCATGTTTCAAACCCATATATTACAGAAGGCAAGCACATACATTCAAACATTTTTACTTTTATTTCAATTGAAATTTTTCCTTTCTTCCATACTTCCCATATGCCCTCTCAACACTATCATTCCCTCTATTACTCTATTCTTTATTTCCTTTTTCGTCACTCTCTTACCTTCCACCAATATTCCAAGATATTTGAATTCATCTATCTCCTCAAGTTTCCTTCCCCATCTTCTATATACACACACCATTCCTCCCCATATCTCCTCATCCTCATCACCATCCCCAATCCTCATACACACTCAAAATATAATATATAATATATATATATATATATATATATAATATATATATTATATATATATATATTATATATATATTATATATATATATATATATATATATATATATATATATATATATATATATATATATATATATATATATATATATATATATATATATATATATATATATATATATATATATATATATATATATTAATATATTCCTTTCCTTTATCTTATCCCAGGAAGGCCTTTCACAAAGTCAGTTGGAATGGCATCTTTCTCATCTGGCTTAAAAAGATCATATTTTTCGGCTCACTGGTTTCAGTGCCAGTCTTTGAGGTTTATTTAAATACCCCGGTAAGGTTCACCCTTTCTGTGGGACTAGCACCTTCTCCATCTAATTTCTAAAAAGTTCCTTTAAAAGTTTTCCAGAAGATTACGCTTCTCTGAGCTATGGATTCCAATGCTCGTTCTGGAGTTTGTTTCAAGCGTTATACAATAATTACAAGGTCTGGCTGCTATTTCTGACGTCGCCTTTGCCTTTGGGTTTCCTGGCATGATCCAACCCTGTCGCATAATCCAAATTCATGTCTTTAAATTTTATATTCTTATTATTAACGTTGGACTTTTCACATTTATATTTCGAAAAATTTGTTGCCAAACCAAAGATTTTCAAAAAATATTTTAATTAAATTTCATTTAATTTAAAAAAAAAAATAATAATATCGAAATATAAAGTCGAAAAATCGTATCTCAAAATAGATCTGCGCTATTAATCTCCTCTTCTGTTCAATACTAAATAACAAATAGTTCAACACTTAATTAAACATTCTCTATATAATTCCTCTTACGTTCAGAAGATATCTTAAAGATTTATAAGTGTTCCTCTCTTCTCTTCTCTTCTCAATCTTCTTTCTGATGTCACTCGCTTTTCTTCGCCAATCTGTTTCAAAGTACGTGCACAATATATACATAACACACATACACACACACACACATTATATATATATATATATATATATATTATATATATATATTATATATTAATATATATATATATATATATATATATATATATATATATATATATATTATGGAGCGATACCAAAATTTTTACCGATACCGATACCGATACCGATACCTAAAAATTCCCGAAGCCGATACCCGATACCCGAAATGAAAATATGCCGATACTTGCCGATACTTGCCGATACATACCATACTACCGATACCGATACTTAACTCCTATACAAATGTTTTGCCAATACCGATACCGGTATCGGAAAAAAAAATATGCCGATACCGATACCGATACCGATACCAATACTTCACTCCATCCCTAATATAATATATATATATATATATATATATATATATATATATATATAATATATATATATATATATATATATATATATATATATATATATATATATATATATATATATATATATATATATATATATATATATTATATATATATATATATATATATATATATATATATATATATATATATATATATATATATATATATATATATATATATATTACAGAAGTTAATTAAAGCAAGGATGGTGGTCTTTGGGCAACTGACCTCTCATCTTTCTCGTATTTCAAATTGTGGCAGAGAAAATAAGGTCGTTTTCAATGCCTCAAAAACTCAATTTTTCCATCTCTCTACTAGACACACCATCCACAAAACTATGACATCTTTTTCGAAAACACTCTACTAAAACCTTCATCTTTCGTTAATATTCTTGGTGTTTCTTTTTCTCGTGATTTTTCTTGGAAAGATCACATTACTTCTCTTCTAAACGAGTTTCTAAGAGGTTGAGTGTTTTGAGGTTTCTCCGTGATTTCTGTACACTAGCACAGTTACCTAGGGTGGTTCCACATGTAAAGCTCCCTTGGAAAAAGTGGAATCTAGTGCTTTTCGTCTTATAAACTCTTTCGCTCTTTCTCTCTCCAATCTCTTTCTGCCCTTCGAATATTTGGGTCACTCTCTCTATTACAATGGACACTGCTCTTCTGAACTCTTACGACGAATACATCCTTCATTGAGAATGGGTTGGGTGACACGCCTTTCTACACAGTCTTATCCATTATCCTCTGTCTAACTCTCTGACCCCAGACTTAACTGCTATGTTCAGTCTTACATGCACTCTACCGGTAAAGTCTGGAGCCCACTAACTTTATTTGCTTTCCCATCTTACATTGTCTTGCACACTTTCAAACGCCGTTCATCTTGACATGTTGGCCTTAATCAATCTTGATTCTCTTACTCCCAACTCTGGTAGAAATCGTAGGCCTCTTTCCTTTGTCGTGATATATATATATAATATATATATATATATATATATATATATATATATATATATATATATATATATATATATATATATATATATATATATATATATATATATATATATATATATATATATATCAAGATAAATACTTTTAGAGTGACTTGACATATCTGGACATTACGTGCCACAGATGTATTCTGACTTTTCGACACTTCGACAGAAAACTTATAATAAAATATTACCTTTCGAGCCTTATATATATTATATATATAATTATATATATATATATATATATATATATATATATATATATATATATATATATATAATATATATATATATATATATATATATATATATATATATATATAAGGTTTGGGACCAAGTACAGCTTACTGTTCTTAAGTCTAAGTACATCAAAATTTTTCAAGTACAGGAAAGACGAATTGTACTTATAAGTTCAAGTACATTTTATTTTTATTATTTTTATATATAAAACCGTAGTCATTATAAAAATATAATATTATTTAATTGAGATCAGGTTTTTGGAATTTTTTCTTTCGAACAGTTATTCCGCTTATATATGGGTCTTATCTGCCCTACGTATGGAATAGTTATCACTTATCTGGGAGGTTTAGTTTCACCCTTCTTTTGAATAGAGTAGGGTCTAAGGACTAAATGACTATTAAACTGCCCCCTACTTTCGAACTCCCTTTACTCTCTATCTCTGTGTCTCTGTGAAATGACGTTGGCACACCATCTCTTTTCTATAGGTAATGCAGCAGAAGGTTCTCGAGGATTGACCTGGCATCTCACATTCCACCACCATTAACCACACCATGCTCCCTCTTTGTGGTGACTCATCCTGTCCATTGACCTCTGTTCGGTGGAACTCCCTCCTTCATTTGGTTTTGCAGTTGCATTTGACCTTTCTCCTTTTAAGGCATCATGAGAGCACATCTGAGAGATCTTGTTATTCAGTGTGTTTCCTTTTATTAAAAAAATTCTGTTCCTTCTTAAATGGGGTCCTGCCGGTGTGTATTGGTAAAGTGTTCAATAAAAAAAGTTGGAACTCTTAAACTCTATAACCATTCATCTAAAATTTGCAATACAAAATTTAATGATAATAATAATAATAATAATAATAATAATAATAATAATAATAATAATAATAATAATAATAATAATAATAATAATAATAATAATAATAATAATAATAATAATAATTAGAAGAAGAAGAAGAAGAAGAAGAGAGTACCAGTTATTCAAATTTAAGAACTTTTAAGACAAATTTTAAATATGAGAATCAGATAAAAATTTCGCTTTCTTTACAGGATAAATAATATATAGATATTTTTGGGGGGGAAATATTTACTTTTAAATTTAACTTGTCGTACTTAAAAATAATTGATTATTCCCAAATACAATAGGCTCAAGTACAAATACAAGTACTTTTGATTTTTGAAGTCTCAAGAGCCAGAACTCAAATTATTTTACTTAAGTACAAGTATATATATATATATATATATATATATATATATATATATATATATATATATATATATATATATATATATATATATATATATATATATATATATATATATATATATATATATATATATATATATATATATATATATATATATATATATATATATATATATATATATATATATATATATATATATATATATATATATATATATATATATATATATATATATATATATATATATATATATATATATATATATATATATATATATATATATATATATATATATATATATATATATATATATATATATATATATATAATATATATATATATATATATATATATATATATATATATATATATATATATATATATATATATATATATATATATATATATATATATATATATATATATATATATATATATATATATATATATATATATATATATATATATATATATATATATATATATATATATATATATATATATATATATATATATATATATATATATATATATATATATATATATATATATATATATATATATATATATATATATATATATATATATATATATATATATATATATATATATATATATATATATTATATATATATATATATATATATATATATATATATATATATATATATATATATATATATATATATATATATATATATATATATATATATATATATATATATATAGCGAGTGCTTCGATAGATTGTAGCTAACTGATGCTCGCTTTTCCCGTAGATTATAATTTGTTAAATAGTTTCCTCGGTGATGGAGGCAATTATTTATGTTTTTCTTGTTCCTGCCCAACGTTATTAATAGTTACTAGTTATTTTAATAGAATTTGCTACGGTTTACTACTACTACTTATAATAATAAAATACAGTTATTATTTCTACAACTCTTACTACTACAAATAATACTTTTATTTTAAAAATAATAATAATAATAATAATAAAAATAATAATAATAATAATAATAATAATAATAATAATAATAATAATAATAATAATAATAATAATAACAACAATATTTTTCATAACAATATTAATAATAATAAAAAATAATAAATAAAAATTATAATAATAACAATAATAATAATAATAATTAATAATAATAATAATAATAATAATAATAATAATAATAATAATAATAATAATAATAATAATAATAATAATAATATAAAATAATATTAATAATAAAATAATAATGAAATAAAAATAATAATGATAATAAAAATAATAATAATAATAATAATAAAATAATAATAATAATAATAGCAGTAATAATAATAATAATAATAATAATAATAATAATAATAATAATAATAATAATAATAATAATAATAATAATAATAATAATGATAATAAAGATTTCTCAAAGGTTTATTCAGAGATAAAACACTTACATGTTTTCAATATTACAGTAAATGTTTTACTACTAAAAATAATAATAATAATTATATTATGACTGTTCAGTTCTTTGAAGATTGGCTACTAGGAGTAGCACTAATAATAATAATAATAATAATAATAATAATAATAATAATAATAATAATAATAATAATAATAATAGTAATATTAGTGGTTTCCATTGAACCCTAATTGTTCATGCACATTTAATTCATTTAATAATAAATTCAATAATTAATAATTTGTTTTTGTTGATGAAAAAACTTCTAATAATATTAATGATAATATTAATCATGCTAATAATAATATTAACATTAATAATGAAATTATTCATTATAGCAATAATAATAATAATAATGATAATAATAATAAAATAATAATAATAAAAGGATACTACTGCTAATAATAATAATAAAAATTATTTTAAAGATGAATATTTATAGTTATGATAAAACAATACCTATGGAATGAAAATATTAAAAACATAAGAATAATAGCAATGAAAATAGTACTTGTAATATCCTACTACCTACTTATGAATCTATTACTTTTAGTTATGTCAATGACCATAATATTAAAAGTAATGATAATAATAATATAAGTAATATTATCCGTGACAATAATAATAATAATAATAATAATAATAATAATAATAATAATAATAATAATAATAATAATAATAATAATAATAATAATAATAATAATAATAATAATAATAAGAAATAATAATAATCATAATTATAATAGTAATAATTGTGAAAATGATAATAATGACAACTGTACAATAATTACAATAAAAACAATATATAATAATAATAATAATAATAATAATAATAATAATAATAATAATAATAATAATAATAATAATAATAATAATAATAATAATAATAATAATCTTTAATAAAAAAAAATTTTAATTTTAAATTAAATATATATATATATATATATATATATATATATATATATATATATATATATATATATATATATATATATATATATATATATATATATATATATATATATATATATATATATATATATATATATATATAATATATTAACCGACTACCCTGAAATATGCAGTGTTTATGCTTTTTGTCCCTCTGATAAAAACTCGATTTCTGACGTTTTTTCTGAGTCTATAACGGTTTGAAGGTTATTTATAGCCAAACTTCAATGAAAAAAAGAGAATAGCGGGGCCAAACCACTGGTCGAAATAACCTGAAAATTTAACTGTATATTCTTACCCCAATTTATTGAAATTTTGGGAACATATTTTTTGATGTCAACTTTGGAAAAAAAGTTATAAGGATTGAATAAACTTTTCCTTCAGGACAAAAAAATAAAAAAATAAAAAAAATAAGAATAAAAATAAAAAAAAATAAAAAAATAAATTAAAAAAAATAAAAACTACACTCACAATTTTATTTTTATTTTTGGCAGGTGTTTAGAGGAGGGACAGTTCTACAACTTTCTATGAATATATCATTAAATGCTATTTGTTCTTTTTGAGACATAACCTCTCAAAATTTGTAAATTTTTAATTTTTTTTCGAAAATTGACCCAATTTGAGAGGCTAGATCTCAAAACCAACAAATAGCATTGAATGATGTACATTAAGAAAACGTTGTAGCCCTATCTCTCCTCTATACAATCACCAAAAATGAAAAAAGTTGTAGGTGTAGTTTATTTTTTTTATTTATTTTTTTTTGTCTCGCAAGGGTAAACTTTTCAAAATAATAAAAAAATATTTTTTCGACAGTTGGTCAGCAAAAGGCATTTAACTTTTTCTTAAAAGTCAGATAACAAAACTCTGTTAGTAATTTTGTAGCTAATACATTTGTGAATATACACCCCAATTTTCAAGTCATTTTCACTAGTATTTTGGCCCCATCATTCATTTGAAAAAGGGGAACATTTTCAAAAAACTTTTAAACCGTTATAGATACTGAAAAACTGCAGAAATCGATTTTTACAGAAAGAAAAAAAAAAGCATATACTCAGCAAATTTCAGGGTCATCGGTCAAAAATAGGAAATGTAGGGAGAGGGTTGTACGTGGGGCGGATGAACTGCAAATCAAGGTGGGGAGGGAGAGATCTGAGTTGGTTAATTCATTCAAATTATTGGAAGAGAGAAAAGTTGACAAGATAGGTGAATAAGAAATGTTTGAGGGATGCTGTATACCGGTGCTTATGAATTGGAGTGAGATGTGGAGGTTGAATGTGAAGAAGAGAAAAAAGGATGAAGTTTTTGAAATGAAGGGTCTTGAGAGAGGTATGTGATGTAGGTAGAAGGGATAGATTCAGGAATGCTAAACTAAAGGGGATATGTGGCTGGGGAAGGGGTATGGTTGGGAGAGTTGAACACAACATGCATGCTAAGGTGATTTGGGCACGCTTATAAGATAAATGAATGACGACTGGCTAAAAAAGGTATTTGTATCGGAAGGGGAAGGTGTGAGAGGTGGGGGGGAGACCTAGGGGAGGTTGGGTGAGTGGGGTCAAAAAGGTTATTGATGGATAAAGGTTAAACTGGGAAGAGCGTATGCGGTTGACGGAGGACAGGAATGAGAGTAAAAGAGTGGAAAGAGCGTGAGTGTTTGTAACTGCTGTGGTTTGAGGTAGTCAACACCCCACGATTGTGGGAAGGTTGAGAGTGTATATATATATATATATATATATATATATATATATATATATATATATATATATATATATATATATATATATAATATATATATATATATATATATATATATATATATATATATATATATATATATATATATATATATATATATATATATATATATATATATATATATATATATATATATATATATATATATATATATATATATATATATATATATATATATATATATATATATATATATATATATATATATATATATATATATATATATATATATATATATATATATATATATATATATATATATATATATATATATATATATATATATAAATAGTATTGGTAGTAGTAGAAAGAACCTTGAAACGACTCAAGAGATTTCAAGAAGGAAAGCCCGAAAAATCTTTCAAAAGGAGCTTAAAAAACTAAAACGATAAACTTAGAAGAATATTCTGTAAAAATTCAATGAAATTTGATTCATTTTAAATTCAAAAATCTTTTTCCTTTTCATTTTTTCCTTTTTTATTATTATTTTTATTATTATTATTATTAATATTATTATTATTATTATTATTATTATTATTATTATTATTATTATTATTATTATTATTATTATTATTATTATTATTATTATTATTA
>SEYY01019188.1:57500-60000 GCA_009176605.1 Armadillidium nasatum | reverse complement strand
AAAACCGAGGTGAGGAGGGGCAGAGTGTTGTCACCATAGCTTTTCTCACTGCAGTTGGACAGCTTTCTTAAAAGTATATGAATAAGAGAGAATTCAGAGCACAGATTGGTATACGCGGATGATGCGACAGTTATAACATCAGGAACTGAGGATCTTCAGGAATCTGTGAGTAGGTGGAATAAAGTGTTGGACACTATGGGAATGAAGATAAACAGAAAGAAAACAGAAGCAATGGTAATGGTTAGAGAGAGTGAAAAGATAGTTGTGAACTTAGAGGGGACTAGACATAAGCAGGCGAGTAAATTTAAATACTTGGGTATGGTGTTTGACGAAGAATGAAAACTGGAGGACGAGCTGAGGGAAAGAGTAGGAATACTCTCAAAAAATGAGGGAATGTTGTATCATCTACTAAAAGAGAGAGAAACACCAACAAAAGTGAAAGTACTAAAATTTAAAACAATACTGAGACCAATATTGTTGAACTGTTCAGAATGTTGGACAAAGAATACAGAATTGAAACCGCGGAAATGAGAGTACTCAGAGTCATCAGGGGAGTATCGCTGAGAGATAGGATGAGAAGTGAGCTGGTGAGAGAGAGAGTGGAATCAATTTTGGAATAAGTAGAAAGAAAGCAGCTGAGATGGTTTGGTCCCGTGAAGAGATTGGGATTGGGAAAGAGGCTGAGAGAGATGCTAATATGGAAACCAAATGGAAGAAGGCCAGCGGGAAGATCAAAGAAGAGATGGATAGAGGGGGTGGCAGAGGCCATACAGCAAAAGAGCAAGACACTGACTGGAAAAGGTGGAAGAGAACCGGATATTTGAGGACAGAAATGCGTGGAGAAGATTCTGGAAGAGTAGCACCCGAAAGGCGCCAGCATACCGATTTGGAAGGTGATGATGATGATGATGATGATGACGATGACGATGATGATGATGATGATGATGATGATAATGATTATATATATATATATATATATATATATATATATATATATATATATATATATATATATATATATATATAATATATATATATATATATTATATATAAGAAACTTCATAGCTCAAATATCTCTATTGATTGCAAATATTTATTTGTCGATTTTGAACGTTATTCAATGTACTTCAGATTTGATTTCAATTCTGATCCAAATGAAGGGTCACATAAAATCATTAAAGATTATTGACCAAGTGCACAATAATACGATATATATATATATTATATATATATATATATATATATATATATATATATATATATATATATATATATATATATATAATATATATATATATATATATATATATATAATATATATATATATATATATATATATATATATATATATATATATTAACATGTTACCACCACTCACGGGCAGAACCCATTTCAACTGGGGCAATAATTAATGGATAAAAGAAAAACCACCCAATCTTTGGATAGAATACACTCTAACGTAGATCCACAAGTTGGCGCAGACAGAGGATTTAAAGAGAGGTAAGTTAAATATAGCAGGAAAAAACAGACGAATGAACCGGAACCGCCCCAAATGTGAGAATAGTACTCCATTTGACGGATAAGACGCATATATAATTGGAGTAACTGTTCAGAAGAAAAAAAATTCCACAATTTGAACAGTACTCGCAGCTTTTTAGGAGCCATCTTTGCAAAAGTTGTGATATGAGGTTTCCAAGATAATTTATTGTTTATGTTTAGATCAAGAATTTTTATGTTGTTCACAGGTGAGACGGGAGAGCCTTTGAAAATATTGTAAAGTTGGGAGGTGTTTATGAGAGAGAAAGACGTGAAGAAATCGAGTTTTCACAGAGTTGAATTTCTCAAGGTTGCCGTGGCCGCACCGGAAATCCCATCCAAATAGGCAAGAATGGAATCGGAAAGTTGAAGAAGAGGAGCAACTCTAGAAGCAAAAGAGGGGAACAGATTTGAAATGAGTAGAAGAATAAAGAGTTGAGTCGTCTGAATGAGAATGAACACACTTAAAAGCACAGCTGAGGAGGTCGTTGATGAAAAGTAAGAATAAAGTAGGGGATAAAACAGAACCCTGAGGAACACCACAATTAATAAGGAAAGAAGAAGAATAAGTCGCTCTATCAACAAGTGCTGATACCGAGCGATTTAAGTGAAACTAGGCATGAGTAAGCAAAGAGAAGGAGAAAACACCAAAGAAGAGATCTTGGAGATCAGCGACGCATGCCATACCCAGTCTAAAGCTTTATATATATCAAGCACCACCACACAAGACTCCCCGTAGCCCCTGAGGGCAGAAGACCGTAGATCAGTAAGATAGGAAAGAGCATCACCAGTAGACCTCGAGCGACGAAAGCCATACTGGTGATCTGAGAGAAGGGAGTGAGATTCCAAATGGTCAAGGAAATGAGAGTTGAGGAGAGTTTCAAAGACTTTAGATAGAATGCAAATAAGATCAATAGGGAGATAGTTTGAAGGTTCAGAGCGGCGTTTTTTTTTCGGGATCGGT
>SEYY01019188.1:30000-32500 GCA_009176605.1 Armadillidium nasatum | reverse complement strand
AAAGATGGAGGCATCATAATGGGCAAGCCTGGGAATTCCAACATCCACAAAAAATTCGTGAGAAAGCAGGACAACCCTTGTGCAACGAGGACGACGCAATGGTGGAAGAATGCGAGAGGCGAATTTCCTCGAGCACTTGCCATTGAAGTACCTATAGCAAAGAGATAGCGCATCAACGTCACGTCACAGAGATAGAGGATCAAGAGAGTTTGAAAATAGGAGATAGTTTATTAATCTCTTAGCCTTAGACTCAACAGTATCCAGGAGAGTGGAGGTGTCGGAACACCCCCAAATGTGTGAACAGTACTACATATAAGGGCGAATAAGATCCTTATTTAATCGGAGTAACTGCTCAGAAGAAAAGTTTCTCGCAACCTGAATAGTATTACCAGCTTCCTAAAGCCCTCCTTAGCAACCATTGTGATATGAGGTTTCTATGACAATATATTGTTTTTGTTTAGAGCAAAAATGTTAATGTTATTTACAGGTGAGATTTGATAGCCATCGAAGAAAATGGGAAAGTTAGAAGATGTTTTTGAGAGGGGCATGTAAAAAAGTCGAGTTTTCAGAGAGTTGAATTCGCAAGGTTGCTTTGACCCCACCTCGAAATCGCATTCAGATATACAAGAACAGAATTTTAAAATTTGAAGACGAGAAGCAACTCTAGAAGCAAAAGAGGGAGCAGGTTTGAAATGAGTAGAAGAATGTAGAGCTGAGTCATCAGCACAGCATAAGAGTAAAAAGAGTTGGAAGTGCATTTGAGAAGATCGTTAATGAAAAGTAAGAATGAAGTTGGAGATAAAACAGAATCCTGAGGAACATTGCAATTCAAAGGAAGGGAGGAAGAGGTCGCTCCATCTACAAGTGCCGAAATAAAACGATCTGAGAGAAAACTAGACAAGAGTAATTAAAGAGAAATGAGAAAACAGAAAGAAAGGAAGCGTGGTGGATAGTGACGCACTCCATACCCAATCAAATGCCTTGGATATGTCAAGCGTCACCACTTATACTATATATATATATATATATATATATATATATATATATATATATATATATATATATATATATATATATATATATATATATATATAATATATATATATATATATATATATATATATATATATATATATATATATATATATATATATATATATATATATATATATATATATATATATATATATATATATATATATATATATATATATATATATATATATATAATATATATATATATATATATATATATATATATATATATATATATATATATATATATATATATATATATATATATATATATATATATATATATATATATATATATATATATATATATATATATATATGGCAATATTTGAGCATTATAATAGGAAAAACAATTTTTGAAAAACGAACTTATTTGCATCTAAGAATATTTCCATCTCTTTAATTCTTAATTCTGTTTTGCAAATCTTGTTAAATATTCTGCGCTTTCTATGCTATTTTTTTGGGCTCACCAAAAAAAAAAAAAAAAAAAAACAACAACGGAGTTTAATTCGAAATGATAGAAGAAGAATGAAGAGCAATTTATCCTCGCTTTAAGATTGTAGGCCTGATTACCTAATTTGTATATATTAAAGACAAATGTTAACGTTTTAGCAAGATACAAAAATATGCGCAACAATCAGACGAATTTGAGACGAGATAAGGTAGATCTAAAAAAACAATTGATTATGCCTTTTTTTTTTTTTTTTTTTTTTTTTTTTTTTTTTTTTTTTTTTTTAAGTAAAAGGTTTTTAAAAGGAAAAAGGAAGTCTTTTTTTTTTTTCCATGTTTGTTTCACTTTTTATTTTATTTTTTTATGTGGGATGCATGCACGTTTCAATTACTTCGAAGCTTTTCTACAATTTAATTATGAAATAATAATAAATAAATAAATCTTTTGTTTTTTAAATTAATAAAAATTTTTTTTTGACTTATAAACAGTTTGACTAATAACATTTTATCTGTTACATTATCAATTAATTAAAAGAATAAACAGTTTTCTTCCCACACACAAACACACACACACACACGCACACACACGCACACACACATACACACACACACACACGCATATATATATATATATATATATATATATATATATATATATATATATATATATATATATATATATATATATATATATATATATATATATATATATATATATATATATATATATATATAATATATATATATATATATATATATATATATATATATATATATATATATATATATATATATATATATATATATATAGAGAGAGAGAGAGAGAGAGAGAGAGAGAGAGAGAGAGAGAGAGAGAGAGAGAGTAAAGTTTAACGCTCGGAAATTATTTATCGCACAACTAGTTGAGTGTTTAAGCCTTATTCCTGAGTAACGTATAAGGAATCTATCTTTTACTGTCGATTAACTCTGCTTTATTATATCTTCTGGGTTTCCTCTCCTGATATTTCCCCCTTTT
>SEYY01019188.1:17500-22500 GCA_009176605.1 Armadillidium nasatum | reverse complement strand
TTGTTAGAAGGATGGAGAGGGAAGGGAATGGTGTTTGGTTGAGAAGTGGAAGGATGTAAGAGAGGTAAATGTTTGTTTGTTTACGGATGATGCGGTTTTAGTTGCTGATTCTAGGGAGAAGCTGTTTATGTAGGTGAAGTAGTTTGTTAGGGAATGTTCATCTAAGGAACTGAGGGTAAATCCAATAATAGTAAGTGAAGAAGATTAAGAGCAGGGATGAGGCATTATTAGGAGAGGAATTGGTTGTTGTCGAGGTAGGTGGTGATAAATTTGAGGAGGTAGAAGAGTTTAAATTTCTAGGAAATCTGGTGGAGCGAGAAGGGTGAATGAATAGGGAAATAAAAAATAGAATGATGGATAGAATGAAAGTATTGGGGGATTGATGAAAGTAAAGAAAAAGGGGAAAATTTCAAAGGAAATAAAAGTAAGAATGTTTGAGAGTATTTGTTTACCATCTGTATTGTATGATTGTGAAAAATTGATGATGAATGCTCAGAAGAGGAAAACTTTAAAAGTTTTTGAGGGCTAAATGTAGGTTAAGGAGGGTTGATAGGATTAGAAACGTAAGAATATGAGCTATTGTGAATTAAGTGAAGTAAGTTAACCCTAAAATTACATTAATGTTTTCTTTTTGGTAACAAAGAAAATGATTTAAAAGTGTTTTCTAATATATATATAAAATAAAGTGATGTAATCAAAGACTTTTTAAGATAAATAATAAATAAAATAAATATTTGTTTATTTAAAATTTATAATAAAATGATGTGTAATAATTAAATAAATGTAAAAATGTTCTTTTTATTTAAAAAATACTTGTTAATAAAAATATAATAATGTAATATCAAATCCATAATTCTTTTTGCCTCCAAAATATAAATGCATAAGACAATAATAATACTAAAACAATATCACATATTTAGGAATAACATTAATATTTTATATTTTATTATATACATTTCATTAATATTTATGTTATTTATATAAGTTATTGATATAATTTCAATTTTTATGTATTTTGTAAAAATATTATTATTATTATTATTATATATATATATATATATATATATATATATATATATATATATGAATATATATATATATATATATATATATATATATATATATATATATATATATATATATATATATATATATATATATATATATATATATATATATATATATATATATATATATATATATATATATATATATATATATATATATATATATATATATATATATATATATATATATATATATATATATATATATATATATATATAATATATATATATATATATATATATATATATATATATATATTAATAATATATTTTTATTTATAAAAATTATTTTATATAATAATTAATTTTTTGTAATAAGGTGAAAATAATAATAACTGTTATATATTTTTTATTAAATAAAATAAAAAAGTGGAGAACTAATTACTTGTTTATAACATCTTTCCATTTTAGATATAATTTTAGAAGGTTAAAAACAGGTAGTTTAGCTATTCACTTTGTTACACCATAAGCCAGAAGAAGTTCCTAAAGAGGCAGCAACCACTTTCCTCAATTAGAATCGGCTTTTCTGGAAAAAAGGTATCAAAGTTTGGCAGATTCTTTTGTACTCGACTGTGGTTCCTCCCTGGAAGTGGTATTCCGATCGAAGACCTGAAGAGAAGTAGTGGTGGCTACCACCGTCTACCAGTTGGCTCAACAGGTCAGCGAGAGGAACTAAGCACGCCCAATCTACTGAAGATCCCTCTCAGTCTCTACACCACCTTTAGAGATAAGAACACCGGGTTCTCTAGAACTGGTATAACAGGACCACACACTAAGGTCCCTTCACGGAGGAGATCATTATAAAGAGGTCTCCCTCATATATATATATATATATATATATATATATATATATATATATATATATATATATATATATATATATATATATATATATATATATATATTTAAAACTTGCTCGAGCAATAAGGCTCTATTATAAATGTTGAATTGTATTTCCTTGAATTGTAAGAAAGAAGAGTTCCATTTCTGCCTTGCTTCTTTTCTTCCTTCTTGGAGAGTTTCTGTTGTTGTTGTTTCCTGCGAGACAATTTTTCGCATATTTTGAGAAAATATTTTTATTTTATATAAAAATTTGCATAACTTGAATAATACAATGGGAAGATTTTTTCTAATATTTGATATTTTAAATTTTATATGCGGTACAATTTGGGAAAATTTATGGCACATTATAATAAGAGTATGGTTTATATATATATATATATATATATATATATATATATATATATATATATATATATATATATATATATATATATATATATATATATATATATATATATATATATATATATATATATATATATATATATATATATATATATATATATATATATATATATATATATATATATATATATATATATATATATATATATATATATATATATATATATATATATATATATATATATATATATATATATATATATATATATATATATATATATATATATATTATATATATATATATATATAATATTTACCTCTGGTGGGCAAAGGCCAGAGGCCTACTAAATTCCACCAGAGTTAGTTGAAAAGTCGGGATCTTGGTCAGATTAAAGGCCAACGTGACCTGATACACGACGTTTGAAGGTGTGTAAGTCATGGGAAGTTGGAAAAATAGAAGAGGGGAGTGTGTTTCAGACTTTACCAGTAGAATACATGTAGGACAGAGCATAACGGTTAAGTCTGGGGTCAGAGAGTTGGACAGAGAAAGGATGAGATTGTGTAGAAAGACGTGTCGCACGAGCCCTTCTCAGCGGAAGAGGTATGCGACGAGAGAGTTCAGAAGAGTAGTGTCCATTGTAATAGCGATAGTATAGAGAGTGACGCAACCATTCGAAGGGCAGAAAGAGACTGGAGAGAATCAGTGAGAGCAGGAGAGTTGATAAGACGAAAAGCTCGAGATTTCACCTTCTCTGGGAGAGCTGTAAGAGTGGATCCACCCCAGATGTGTGACGCATACTCCATACAGGGGCGAACAACACCCCTATACATTGCAAGCAACTGGGGGGGATTGAAGAAATACTGAAGGCGCCTCAGAACACCTAACCTCTTAGAAGCTTGTTTAGAAAGAGAGGTGATGTGATCTTTCCAAGAAAGATCACGAGAAAAAGAAACACCAAGAATATTAAGAACAGATGAAGGTCTGAGTTGAGTGTTTTCGAAGAAGATATTCTAGTTGTGTTGAAGATTGTGACGAGTAGAGAGATGGAAGAATTGAGTTTTTGAGGCATTGAAAACAACCATATTCTCTCTGCCCCAATTTCAAATACGAGATAGATCAGAGGTCAGCTGCTCCTAGGCAACCTTCCTTGCGTCTAGTAACTGTTGTTGGGAGGGGCGCCTTTCAAATTGAAAAGAGTAATGAAGGTCATTAATGAAAAGTAGAAAAAGTGTTGGGGATAGGACAGATCCATAAGGAACACCACTATTAATAGATTTAAAGGAAGAGCGGTGGCCGTCTACAACTGCTGCTATAGAACGACCGGAAATGAAATCAGAGAGAAGGTCACAGAGAGAAGGATAGATTCCGAAAGAGGGAAGTTTGGAAATCAAAGCTTTGTGACAGACTCTATCGAAAGCTTTCGATATGTCTGGCACAACAGCAAAAGATTCACTGAAACGCCGAATGGCGGAGGACCAAGAGTCAGAAAGTAGGGAAAGGACATCACCAGTAGAGCGTTTCTTACGAAAGCCATACTCGCGATCAGAGATAAGATTAGAAGAATTGAGATGTTTCCAAATCTTCCTGTTAAGGATAGATTCGAAAACTGAAGAGAGAACTGAGGTTAAAGAAATGGGACGATAGTTAGAAGGTTGAGAGGGGTCCCCCTTCTTCGGCACAGGCTGAATGAGCTCACGTTTCCTCAATTATTTCATATATATATATATATATATATATATATATATATATATATATATATATATATATATATATATATATATATATTATATATATATATATATATATAATATATAAATATATATATATATATATATATATATATATATATAATATATATATATATATATATATATATATATATATATATATATATATATATATATATATATCTTCAATCATTTCTTCTGTTTCTAAAAAATATTAATAAGGAATACAGAATTAGTTTAGACAGACAAGAAATTCTTCATCTGTATATAAAACAGAAGTTAAATCATAATAATAACATTTCACTTTTCCTTTGGATAGTGTTGAGTCAAAGGCTAAAAGACATAAATATTTTGGGTCTTTCTAATTCACTTGACACTTTGTCTTTGCGACGTGACATTGGTTCCTTGTTTCTTTTCTATAGGTACTACAGAGGCAAATCCTCGAGAGAACTGTCTACTAGCATACCTCCGCTTTTACGTCGGCCTAGTAGCACAAAGGGTGCATTATCTGCTCATAAATTTTGTGTTGATATGGGCAACTTCAGGCTTATTCGCTGTGGTGCCTCCTTCTTTCCAGCCACCTCTGTTTTGTGGAATTCTCTCCCATCCTGCCGATCCCATCCCATCTTCTGTGTTTCCTGCCAAATTTAACCTCAATTATTTCAAAGCCCAGGTTTGTTCTCACCTATTAAATTTGCGTTAGGAGGGACTTATAGGTTTTAGGTTATGGTTATTCTCTTATTAATCTAACACCCCTCCTTGAATAAGACTGCCTGTGAGTGATGATGAAGTGTAAAAAAAAAAAAAAAAAATATGATAGCAAAACTTTCCAACCGTAAAATAATCATAAATACTGTTGAAAATGCTTCTTCATTTTCTAGATTAAAATAAAAAGTTTTTTATTTTAAGTGTAGAATACATATATAATACAATTTCGTTAATAAAATATTTAAAAGTAAAATTGTTTCTCAGCATAGCATGTTTTTAATATATATATATATATATATATATATATAT
>SEYY01019188.1:0-10000 GCA_009176605.1 Armadillidium nasatum | reverse complement strand
TGGGCCTCTAAACGGATACCCTTCTGCCAGTGGAAAAAGAAATAAAAATAATGCAATAACAATAACAATATATATATATATATATATATATATATATATATATATATATATATATATATATATATATATATATATATATATATATATATATATATATATATTTACAGCTATAGAAATATTTAAAATTTAATATAAACAGTTCAATAGAAACCAATGGTACAGTTTCTAAAATAATAAATCATGTTAATTTTTTTATTCCTCCTGAAAGATGAGACCTTGGATCGGGTCGTAAAGGCTTCGTTGAGACTTGAATATTAAGGATTTTTATTAAAAATCTTCAACTTTTCCCATTTTCAAGGTTTTAATATTCTTTTTAATAACTAAAAATGATCTCATTTTTACTTATCGAGAATTTTTTAATTTTCAATTTTTCCTGTAGTGGAAAAAGTTTTTGAATATATATATATATATATATATATATATATATATATATATATATATATTATATATATATATATATATATATATATATATATATATATATAATATATATATATATATATATATATATATATATATATATATATATATATATATATATATATATATATATATATATATAATATATATATATATATATATATATATATATTATATATATATATATATATATATATATATATATAATATATATATATATATATATCGCATGTAGTCTAATGTTGGTGCAGAAAAGTCCTGTTTTGATTCATATAATGGCATAAAGTGCTTTGATATTAGTACTGAACGAATGTATCTATCCCTTGCATTTGCTCCATGTACCATGCCAGATGCTTCAGTCACCAGTTTTACACATCTTTCCACTCCTTGTGAGTGGCACGGTATGGTGATATGATAAGGATATTGCACAAAGTTATTAAGCTCTTCATCAGACAGTTTTCGTGTCATAGATGGCTCGAACCTGCACTGATCTATAGGAGGCAGTAGGTCTTTCAGTGTTTGACAACTGTCAGCGATATGCGTTGGACGAAATTCTCTCATATGATGTTGACATGGACCTGGTTTTTGCCGTATTGCCTTAATTGTATCGATTGCAACCTTTCTGTTTTCTTCATCATAGTCTGATAACACTGCCAGTAGCACATTTTCCTTTTGAGCCCAGATATCCGTTTCTTTTGATGATATGCAATGTTAGACTGGCAATGTCTGGAGACAGCTGTCTTTGAAATTTGATCAGTTTCAGCAAATGCTTTGGATCATCAGTGCATCTGGGTCTGCATTTTATTCGAAACAACGTTGGTGCATATCAAACCACAGCAAACTTCACCAGTGACTGCAATTCTGCAGTAGGTTGTTCTGCTGACATGTAGAGGCGACAAATTCTACTGGCAGTAGTAACCCACCTTGCCAATGTCATAATCCCAGGTTTTTCATGCATTAGATGTCAGTCACATCACCAGTTCTTATAGCTGTTACAATTGTATAGAGGTATCCCTGATCTTTATTACTGTCGTTTATGTCAACATCAGGAAGGGGGTCACCTTCTGAGATATTTTGGAAGACTGCAAGTGGAAAGGTCTCACATGTAGTTAGAGCTCTGCCAACAGGTCCCTTCAACTGAGTGGGACTTTCACTGGAACCTAAGAGCTTTTACACAGATGGCGCATGTCTGATAATGCTCCATGCAGCCTATCTGCAATAGCCTCACCTATCCCTCTATCCATAGTAATGTGTTGAAGGTAGACAGTTCCTGGTTCACCAACCACGACGTAGTGATCTTTAACCTTTTTACTACTGTACCACTTACTACCTTTCTGTTCTTTGATCAGGGTGCTGTCTTTCCTGCCATCAAAAAACACTGCAACTATTCCCAATTCTTCTTCCTGTGTTATTTTCGTCAGGCCTTTTCTTAGCTTTTCTCGTGATCTTCAGATTTTCTTAGGATCTATAACATTGGTCTTGTCATCTGCACTGACAACACCATAGTCAACTTGTGCTGCTGAACCTATAGCTGCTGCAGCTCTGTTGGACACTCCATACCTCTCTGCATCTAGTGCAATGGTAGGTATTTGTGTTGTGTTCCAGTAAACACCAAGAGTAACGAAATCATCGTCAGGTATACTTTCTGTATCCTCATGATCAGGTGATGAAGCTGAATCTTGAATCGAAGTAGTTTCAGCAGGCAGCACGGGACATTCCTGCTCGAATCTTCTTTTCTTCTTATTAGCTACTCTTTCTTCCATACGAGACTTTCTTGCAAAACTCATGTTCATCATTTCAGTTACAGTTTTGCCTACTCTGCCAACACAACTAAAAGGTCTCTTTCTCGAGCTGGATTTTTTATTTCTTTTGCACAGTTACGTGCAATCAGATCCTTGCATTGAAATGCAGCAATGTCAGACAATTCATTTAAACTGTCCAGAAACTGTTTGCTTTTCTCCGCACTAATATCATATCTTTGATGCTTTAGATCATTCATCCATCAATCTCATCAGCTTTGTTTTAACGTTTTTAAGTCACTGTGGTGGAGTCCCAGCACGGGAACGAATCCACAGGTCAAGAATAGCCTCATTTAACTGGGGAATGACATCATTATTGCTGGAATACTTATGTTCCTTCAAGAAAAGAAAATGTCTTGCAATCTGGAGACGCGTGGGAAGTTCAATGGTTGGCAATTCCTGCAGAGAGGGGCCAAACAAAACATGGCTTGCTGCCTTTCGTGTTATCATTTGACTCATACTAGTACCTGAGATGTAATATATATATATATATATATATATATATATATATATATATATATATATATATATATATATATATATATATATATATATATATATATATATATATATCGCGGTCAACTTATTTAGTGAGTAAATGGACATTTTTCAATGTTCATTTCTTCTCTAAATAAATTGTTCATTGAACAATTCAGAACAAATAGCAACAGAGCTATACGAATGGCAATTTTTGACAAATTTTTCCGATTTTTGAGGTTAAAAAGGGAGCATTATATATATTCTCCATGGAAAATCTTTTAATTGAATTTTCTGAATGCCCTCATATTCGTGAACAAAACACTAAATGTGCAAGAAAAATCGATTTCAACGATATATATATATATATATATATATATATATATATATATATATATATATATATATATATATATATATATATATATATATATATATATATATATATATATATATATATATATATATATATATATATATATATATATATATATATTATATATATATATATATATATATATATATATATATATATATATATATATATATATATATATATATATATATATATATATATATATATATATATATATATATATATATATATATATATATATATATATATATATATATATATATATATATATATATATATATATATATATATATATATATATATATATATATATATATATATATATATATATATATATATATATATATATATATATATATATATATATATATATATATATATATATATATATATATATATATATTCTCTTGTTTACAAATTCTCTTACATATTTTAAAATCCCATTTACCTTTTACTAAAAGCTCGTCTGATACCTTCAATGCCGAGAATTGCTAATCTCACAAATTCTAACTCTATCTTTGCTTGACCTTTTTGATGCAGTTAGTTTGAGCCTGTAGGATTAACAAGGGGACTTTGTAAAGTTTCATACAAGTTTCATTTTGTGTTGAATATATATATATATATATATATATATATATATATATATATATATATAATATATATATATATATATTATATATATATATATATATATATATATATATATATATATATATATATATATATATATATATATATATATATATATATATATATATATATATAATATATATATATATATATATATATATATATATATATATATATATATATATATATATATATATATATATATATATATATATATATATATATATATATATATATATATATATATATATATATATATATATATATATATATATATATATATATATATATAATATATATATATATATATATATATATAATATATATATATATATATATATATATATATATATATATATATATATATATATATATATATATATATATATATAATATATATATATATATATATATATATATATATATATATATATATATATATATATATATATATATATATATATATATATATATATATATATATATATATATATATATATATATATATATATATATATATATATATATATATATATATATATATATATATATATATATATATATATATATATATATATATATATATATATATTCGCTCTTAATCATAGAATAATGATATGTGGTTATTTTGAAGTTTTAGAGATAATTGCGCCATTCATTACAATAACAACAATATTTTCCAAATAATTTAAATAACATAAATGTATATATATATATATATATATATATATATATATATATATATATATATATATATATATATATATATATATATATATATATATATATATATATATATATATATATATATATATATACACGAATTATTGTGGCATAACGGTAGAGCAATGATTCACCAACTTAAAAGGCCTTCCTGCTTTGGTTCTCTCACGGATCGAAGAAAAGAACTATCTAGAAAATTACCCAGCTTGAATAGCGAATACAAGTATGGTGGGGGATTTTATATATGTAATAATTATAAATAAATAGTAGAATTTTATTTGAAACATATCTTTGCACTTACCTAATTAAGGTAGGAAGCTTTTTGAAACTAATATTACTATCAAATAATATTACTATCAAAAGCTCTTATTTTCATGTTATCGTAATAAAATATAACAAAAGATAATACATAATAACCTGCTTAATCATTTGAGGTTACGAAAACTTTAGAGATTGTAGAGCAGTGGCGTCATTATGGCACACAGGCTGTCACACTTCATTAAAATAAATAACATAGTTTTAAAGTTTTATTTTATTTTCTTTTATTCATGATTTTAATTTGAGAAATTTATTATTTCATTAAAATATTAAAATAAACAGTATTAGATATATTTGTGTTTGACATATCTTTGCTCTATAAAGTGCTTCAGGATTTGACATATATGTGTTCTCTACTGCAATTTTACTTAAAAATATTAAAATAAACAGTATTAGACATGCAGTATCTGTGTTATCTTCTGTACTTCGGGTGTTTGACATATCTGTGTTCTATACTGTAATTAATGATTTGACATATCTTTGCCTATGCAGTACTTCAGGATTTTACATATCTGTGTCCTCTACTGATTTTCAGGTAATACAATTTTACTTAAAAATATTAAAATAAACAGTATTAGGCAAGTAGTATCTGTGTTATCTTCTGTATCTCGGGTGTTTGACACATCTGAATTCTATACTGTACTTCATGATTTGACATATTTGTGTTTTCTTCTGTATTTCAGGTATTGATCACATCTTGCACACTGTCCAACAGAATAAGATATTCTTTGAATTTTCTTCTATTGGGATGATGATAATGGTTTATGGTAAGAGAGTGAATAATGACTTGTAAGAAGACTCTCAAAGAATAGATCTCTAGAAGAAAGATTCAGATTCTCTTTATGTAGATCAAGCAAAAGTTTTAATGGTGCAGAAGTTTATTTTTTCTTTCTAACCAACTTACAAACCTCTATGGAAATGGGAATCTTAAAAGAACACTATGGTTATATCAAGTTAGATCAATGTTATTATAAAAAAAAAGAAATCAAAACAATTTCATTTTAATTGTACACTGCGAAAATTTTTCAACGAAAAATGGACAAAAACTTCGCTAAAGTCAATTCATATTTATTTTTTTAATAGAAATATTAATTAATGATTACCTATAAGAAATGACGTTTTATGATTGAAAATTTTTGGTAACATTTATTTATTTATTTATTTTTTTTAAATTTGTGCCAAAAATTCGTTTTAACTTTTCATGATTTTTTAAAAATTTTTTAAAAAAAAAAAATAAAAAAAAAAAATATGAAAAGTATATAATTATGTCGTATTATTATTATCTGTAAGACAATATATGTTAAATATTTAACCTTTAATAAACCTTTCAAAGCCATATTTAAATAAATGTTTAATATTATTTATATTTAATTTTTAATTAAATCAATAAAGTTTCTATGCTTAAAAAAATGATTTAATTGTGTTTCTACTTTTTCTTGCTCTTCGATATTACTGATATCTTTAATTCACATTATATACCTTACATAATTAGAAAGGTGACTATACGTCAAAATATATTATATATATATATATATATATATTTATATATATATATACTATATATATATATATATATATATATATATATATATATATATATATATATATATATATATATATATATATATATATATATATATATATATATATATATATATATATATATATATATATATATATATATATATATATATATATACTATATATATATATATATATATATATATATATATATATATATATATATATATATATATATATATATATATATATATATATATATATATATATATTATATATATATATATATATATATATATATATATATATATATATATATATATATATATATTATATATATATATATATATATATATATATATATATATATATATATATATATATATATATATATATATATATATATATATATATATATATATATATATATATATATATATATATATATATATATATATATATATATATATATATATATATATATATATATATATATATATATATATATATATATTATATATACTATATATATATATATATATATATATATATATTATATATAATATATATATATATATATATTATATATATATATATATATATATATATATATATATATATATATATATATATATATATATATATATATATATATATATATATATATATATATATATATATATATATATATATATATATATATATATATATATATATATATATATATATATATATATATATATATATATATATATATATATATATATATATATATATATATATATATTATATATATATATATATATATATATATATATATATATATATATATATATATATATATATATATATATATATATATATATATATATATATATATATATATATATAGAGAGAGAGAGAGAGAGAGAGAGAGAGAGAGAGAGATAAATAAAAAATATGTGCCTCATACTAGAAAGAAAGAAAATATTTTCTTAAAGTACGAGCGAAAGCATAAATTAATTAAGAAAATTCATGAATGCAATTTATCTCCCACGAGAAGAAGAAGAAGAAGAAAGAAAAAAAATTATAACGAAGCTGAAAAAATATAGAGAAAGTGTTCTTTTTCCTTTCCATGTTGTGGAAGTTTATTTTTCGCCACGAAAAGGAAGAGAATGGCACATAATTTAGAAGAAAAACAAAGAAAAGAAATATAAATAGGTTTTACAAAGTGAAGGTTATTTATGACTATCAAAACGCACCTGGACTTTATAACCATCATTACTAACTGTTATTCTTATTTTTGTTACTTGTGGAAAGTATTTAGTATCATTCATCAATTTTGTATCTAGTATTAAAGCTCTCAATGCAGAAAGATTTCAATATTGTTGAATTTTAAACCATTTCTCTCTACAGTTTATTAGAATTGTTAATTATTAATTCTTTTTTCTTTACAGTTTTATAAGTTTGCAATTTTAATATTAGATATTTCGTTTAAAATTGCAATATTTTTTGTGCTACAACTTCTTGATCTGAAAATTTGAAGCATAATGTTTCACAAATGATAATCTAAATATTAATAATTTCAAAATAATAATTTATATTCTAATATTTAAATATTTACTTTTATTTGAAGAAAAAAAATAAATAAATAAAATTTGTTGGCATTTTTAACTTTTTCGTTGATCAGAAATTTAAATTCCAGCTCACTCTCTAATGTTCATCAGTATATATATATCTTCCAGGTAGAAATTTTCTTTAATTCTAATATTTTTATGTAATATAAGGCCAACAATATTAACATCATACGATCTAAGCATTAAACACAAGATAGAATTTTAATGTTATGGTTGTCGTATTTAATAGGAAAACATTCTAAAATAAATTAGTCATTCATCCAAATTATATATATATATATAAATATATATATATATATATATATATATATATATATATATATATATATATATATATATATTATATATATATTATATATATATATATATATAATATATATATATATATATATATAATATATATATATATATATATATATTATATATATATATATATATATATATATATATATATATATATATATATATATATATATATATATATATATATATATATATATAATATATATATATATATATATATATATATATATATATATATATATATATATATATATATATATATATATATATATATATATATATATATATATATATATATATATAATATATATATATATATATATATATATATATATATATATTCATTTTATTTATTTTTTTCTTCCTCTGGCGGCCAAAGTTAGGAAATACCGAAAATCTGGTCGTTAATGGCCAAAGGTAATATTTTGTATAAACTAATCTTTCAAAGTGAAGGAGAGCAATGACCAGCATAGGAGTTTATAGGTGATGAAGTAAAAGAAAGAAGGTCATTAATGAAAAGTAGAACATCCGCTTTTGGCTAAAATTTGAAAATAGAGATAATAGGAGGTAACAGAATAAGGTTTGTTGCCAGAGCATCTAATCACCTGAGTTTTGGTAAAGAACAAGAGATGAAGTTTAGAAGAAGAGAGGTGGTGTTCGACAAAGGAGAAATTGGAAAAAAAGACAGTAAATGTCGCAAAAATTAATGAAAAAAGAAAACTGTGCACCGGAGCAAGCCGGATGTGAGTTTTGGTGACACCAGCCCCATCATCGGATGCAACCAACTCCCATGTGATGATAAGGTGAGGAACTGATAAGGAGAACTAATGGATGCATCCCCTAAAATTTTTTCTAAAGCAGATTTATGTTTCGCCATTTTCTTTTGGTTTAAAAGATAAAGTATGAATAAGAGCTTGTAAATTTGTGAGAACATGTTAAGAAATGGAGTGGCGAGGTAAAGGGAACATAGACACTTCAATATGAGACAAAGGTACACTAGAAACCTTCTAAGAAGGTGAAACGTGCAAAGAAATGAACCAATGGGCAACGGAGGGAAACTGAATGTCTAGCCCATCCTATCACTCCGCTGGTTATGTCCTTTTGGAATATTTGCATCGCTTCTGACGGCGCTACATCCTCCCCCTGTATATATATATATATATATATATATATATATATATATATATATATATATATATATATATATATATATATATATATATATATATATATATATATATCAGTAATTATCATATTTTTTATTATTATATAAGAGTTTTATTAATATTATTTTTTTATATATTACTATAACCTTTGATTTATATTTTTTTATATTTATAAAATAATATAAGAAAAATTTAAAACGATTTCTTTGCTCTTTATTCATTTTGATTTATTCCCCCATTATAGTAATGACTCTGAAGCCTTCTATTTAATGCGATAAAGATTAGATAAAGATACTAGAATAAATTTTAAATATTTGACAGTTGAGACAGATTAAATGAACTAAGGTGTCATAGAAGACCCCGTAAAAGATTTTTTTTTTTTGCCAACTTTATTTCTTAAATAAATTTTTAATAATAATTTAATGCTTTATTTTTTTCTTTTTATGTGAATAAGAATTTAGTATTTTATATTAATTGCAGAATTTAGTATTTTGAATAAACTAATCAAAATTGTTTTAATTGAAGTTATTTTATTTGATCTTGTTTAAAATGTTTGTACGGTCAATAGTTTCCTGTAGTTCTCACTAAGCA
>SEYY01019186.1:22500-35000 GCA_009176605.1 Armadillidium nasatum | reverse complement strand
AGGTTGCCTTTACATTACCGTTCTTCATGAAAGGATGAAGTTTTGTTAGTTTTACATTACCGTTCATCATGAAAGGATCTTGTTAGTTCTACATTCCCGTTCTTCATGAAACGATAAAATATGGTTAGCTTTACATTCCCGTTCTTCATGAAAAGATGAAGTCTGGTTAGCTCTACATTGCCGTTCATCATAAAAAGAGGAAGTCTAGTTAGCTCTACATTACCCTTAATCATGAAAGGATGAAGTTAGGTTACCTTTGCATTACCGTTTTTCATGAAAAGATGAAATCTGGTAGCTCTACACTACCGTTCATCATGAAAAGATGAAGTCTGGTTAGCTTTATATTACTGTTCATCATAAAAGGATAAAGTCTGGTTAGCTCTACATTACCGTTCTTCATGAAAAGATGAAGTCTGGTTAGCTCTGTATTACCGTTTTTCATTCTTCATGAAAGGATGAAGTCTGGTTAGCTCTATAATGCAACTCTTCATGATATGATGAATGGTTTTCATAACTCGTTATTTACCTAACTTTTGCACAATGTTCTATTTCAACTTGTTTCACGGATAGAATGCATCTATATGCTTTTGCTATTTCGATATACACTGTTCCTCTGAACGCTCTAGTCGCATACCTTCTCCTTTGATGAGCTACAATGAGACTCTTCTTCATTTTCATTTTCTTTCCTTCGAAAGTTTTCCTTTCTTGTAGAAGATGACGGTTTCTAAGCATCTCTCACCTTCATCAGGTATTTAAAATTATTACTGATCTTTCTAAACCTGATATTGATGTAGGCAAATTTTAAAGAGTGTAGTATCTAAAATCCATGAATGATGTTTAACCTATATATATATATATATATATATATATATATATATATATATATATATATATATATATATATATATATATATATATATATATATATATATATATAGTATATATATATATATATATATATATATATATATATATATATATATATATATATATATATATATATATATATATATATATATATATATATATATATATATATATATATAAACTATTGCAAGTTGGCATGAAAACTATTGGTTAAATAAGCCTAACGCATTTGTTAATATTTCGATTGACCGAAGGTCAAAGGTTACCGTGGTTTCCGTGTTGTTAGATTCGCGTGACCAAATTTTTACGCCTAAATATTAATTAATTAATTGAATAATTAATTAATTAAATAATTAATTAAAAATCGGAAATCTTGTTAATTCGCGGTGGACAGACAGACAAGACCGACGTTTGAAGCGTTCGCTTGTTAAGAAAATGACCGATTGAATAGGGCTTGCCCTATGGAAACCCTGTGCGGGATTATTATTATTATTATCATTATTATTATTATTATTATTATTATTATTATTATTTTTATTATTTATTTATTATTTATTTTTTTTCTTTATTTATTATTATTTTTCCTTTATTATTATTATTTTTCTTTTTATTATTATTTTTTTTTTCATTTTTATTACATCATTCTATTTCTTTTTAAAAAACAAACTATAAATAAGAAATGGATTTGCAGGTGTAAGGAAAAGAACTTTATTTTATTTTTATTAATATATACATTATATACATATAAGTTACATAATATATTATATAACATTTTATTAAAATATACATACATACAGTATATATATATATATATATATATATATATATATATATATATATATATATATATATATATATATATATATATATATATATATATATATAATAATTATTACATGATATAAACCTTAATAATACAAAATAGTAACATTTATTTATTTATATAAAGTAGGGTACGTTTTATTTTCTACGTTTCATTCATTATTATTATTATTATTTTACTTTTGTTATTATTTTTCATCATTTTTTATTATTACGTCATTCTTATTTTTAAAAAACAAAGTACAAATAAAAATGGGTTTGTAGGTATAATGAAAAAAACTTTATTTTATTTTATTAAATAATATCACATACAGTATTTACATATATAATACATTACATAACATTTTATTAATTAATATACATATATTCATTATACATTAGGTAATATTATTAATATAACATACATACAGAAAAATATATATATTAATATAATACATATACATATATATATATATATATATATATATATATATATATATATATATATATATATATATATATATCAGGTGCATAATAATAATTACATGACATAAACCTTAATAAATAAAATAATAACATTTATTTTGGATATAAAGTAAGCAAGCGACATGATTATAGGGGAGGGAGGGGACCTCTATACCCAAAAGGGATGGTGCGAGCAGTATTTTTAATTAATGCTCGTTTAGTGGATGTCATACGTAATTTTTTCTTCCCTTTCGTTATTGATACCCCACCTTTTTTATCGGCCTTAAATAATGTTGATTGAACTTTATATTCTAAATATGTACGGGAAGTATTTACATTAGGGTCAGTGGAAACATCTTTATTGTGTGCTACATTATGTAAAGTTTGTTCACCTTGAGGGTTTCTCATTTGGTCTATTGCTATAGCTGTTCACATCCCTATCCTTAAGCCCTTCATAATACTGGTCGTCGCCCATAACCCATTCCCTTTCCTCTTCATTAGAATCTTTATCAATTTTATCTAATACAATTTTTAACATAGCTTCAAAATTAATTATGCCCGAAGTTGTTTTATTTAGTGTTAAACCTTTAGCTTTTAAAATATGACTAACATCCCCGTTAGATTTTATTACCCTCACAGCATAAGATTTAGGACCTGTACACACGAAACTATCGCCTGTGGATCCTGCTTCAAACTCATCAGTTAAATCGCCTAGAAAACGGCCTGTCTCCGGTACATGTTCGCCTTCCTTTGCCACAAAGACACAGCTGTCCGTGTCGCAATAGAGTACTCTATGACCAACAGCTTCCAGAAGTCTGTAAAGTTTTACCCTGGCATGAGCAGTAGTGAATGAAGCAACGGCGAGATTTGTAGCTTTAGATGAATTATCCGCATACGCTGTGTTGCGTACAGTGACAATATGTTTTGTGCCAGCTACTTCAATATTCCTTACTTCAAGTTCTGCCTGCTTGAATAACTCCCAAACTTCAGCATCAGTATGGCAGATGATATCTTCTATATTCGGGGCCCGTTCTGCCATTTTACCCCAAAGGGAATTGAGACAGAGTTTAGCGATGTATCGGAGTCCTGGATTGTTTTTAATTTGGTCTTTATCAAGTCTGACACCTTCCTTTTCGAAAAACGCTTCAATGAACCTATCAAATTCAGGATCATCAATGTCGGTAATACCTGCAGGAAAACCTGAAGCTTCAGTTTTCCATTTCAGGAACGTCTGGACATATTTAATGAACAGAGTGAGCAGAGGTGTGAAGACCCAAACCTCATAGATTTGGAGAATCTTGTATCCTTTCTCCACAGCCAATTCTAATTCTGGAGTAGTGTAGACACCGAGAATTTCACGCTGCCTCTCGGTATGAGTACATACTCCATCCTGACATTCTTTAGCGCATGTTCTACATAATGTGAACACGAGCTTGCCGTCATACCTGCCTGGTAAAACAGGAATGTACAAATCTTGAGGAGGAAGGACACGTACGTAGGAAACGCCAAAATATGTAGTATTCATATCCTTTATAAAGTCGTCAATGCTAGGGATCTGATCGCCAACTAGTTTCTTTGGAATGCCTGTAGGGAACTTCTGAGTTTTCTGCACCCAAGGGTATAAGGATGTAAAATCTAAATAATAGATTTTAGCTGTGCCATTGGTAGGTGGGTAATAGTAGACGAAAGGTTCAGTTCGTCCACCATATAGAGCATCACCAATGACAAGACGATGATTGGAAACATCGTTCCCGATCCTGTTGTCATAGACTCTTAAAAGCTCCTGCTCGCCAGTCTGAAGAATTTTCACCGTGCATTCATCCTTCATCTTGAGCCATTCGCATTCCCATACACGAACAACTTCAAATCCTGCTGCTCTGTATGCGGCTTCTTGCTGTTTAGTTGTATGATACCTGTCAAGACTCGAAAGGCCTCGATGATCAATTTTTACCTTTCTCACAGTCCTGATGACCGTGCCAGACACATCCATGGTATAAGTAGACGATTCTTTTCTTTGGTACAGGTCCTGCTGCATCCATTTCACGCCATAATTGTTCATTTCTTTGTTTCAGTTCATTGTCAATGTCTATATTTCTCTGCCTTACAAACTCTTCACCGTTAATTGGCGTGTAACCTGCGGCAGGGACTTCAGCATACCCGTCAGGAAACACACATTTATTACGTAAGTTTGAACACGCGTTCGCCTCCGTTTCGGGCATGAGTAATTGATTGACCAGTATACTTCTCCATGAATACTAGCCAACGTATACCTTCATATGAATAAAATTTCGAACTCTCCCTGCCTATATGAGCTATGGTATTGGGTTTCATGAAATGGGTTTTAAATATTCTAAAACATAGGGAAGCTATAGTACAGCATTCAGTCAGACAATCAATCCTAAACATGTCCATAAACATTTTTCTAAACTTTTCAAAACTTTTGCGTAGAATATCTACATCTTGCACACAGTATTTAGTACATTCAGCTTTAATGTCATAATCTCTATGAGTAAATGACGTATAAAAATCATTCAAATTCTACCTTTTCAGAATCGGTCATTCTATCAATTTCAAACATTATCACGAGCAGGGATGCGACCTACATAATTAGCTGTATCTTTTTCAGAAAATTATAGGGGAAGAAACCTTTAGCCTAAATCCCCTGTAATACCCATGCATTTGGGCAACTTCTTTAAGGCACAGGGCATGTACAACAGGGTATCTTTAAATGTAATGTTATGTTGGGTAGTCATAGTAATTATTTTCGTGCCCCTTTTAACTGGATTACTAGATATTGCGTCTGCACCTGGTCTAGCTAATAATTTACTGTACACAAATTGTGAATCAAATTTTACCTCCGTTATGTGCTGCTACAATGATTTGGGTTTTTGGATGAGCTTCAGAAAAATGTAATAAATAATTAATGAATTTATCTACTGGACAACGTTCATACTCAGTTTCAGTATCCATATTCAAATAAAACACTTCAGTACGTTTCGTACCACATTTTTCACACTGATCATCATTTGTAAATTCTTTATCTGAACATTTATAACACACTAATTGACTAACTAGCAAATAAGGAATCATGTCAACAACCTTATTTCCATTCTCTTTCGTTATTTCATTATGTCTATACGTTTCAACATCATAATAAAAAGTAAACACATCTTTCTTTTTTCTCCCATTCCTCATCATTTTTCTTTTCTAAAGGTTTCATAAAACATTTATGAAGCACCATTATCAGGATTATACTTAACATCACATTTTAAGCATCTTACATGCACACAATCATGCCTGAATTTGCCTTGGTTATCAGCAAAAATCTTTTCATCACACATATTACAATATTCTTATTTTCTTACATACACTATCTTTATGATTTTTTAAACATTGAGCATTATAAAAGGACCTATTACATAAGGGACAATGTAAAAATACATCAGCCGTTATTTGTACCTGTACACGTGTATGTGAGACACTGCTTACATTTATAATAATCACATTCTTTCTCAAGATGATAAACCATATTTGGTGACAAAAGAATAACATTTAGTGCAAAAGATCTGACCTGTTATATTTCTAACATTGACATTTCCTAAAGTAAATTTAATAGTAGAGTTGGTAATAGGGTAATAATGAGTAGTGTCCCTATCATATCCAATAATACATAATGGGGTATCTCTATCTTGGATTCGTTGGCCTATGAACAACATGCAACCCTCCCTCCCCGTCGCTGCTATATACAAAAATCCTACATTTTAAAACCCTCTCAATAATTTGAAATTTATCTGCACCTAGAGGTATTTCATAATTTAAACCACATTTGTCAGCTAATAATTTCGCCTGTTTTCTAACATCCTCAGGCTTAATATTACAAAGTTTCTCGGTTACTAACCTTTTAGCAGTAATAACCGCTTTAAATCCACATCCAACAGTATCGGGGACTCTATTGTATTGACTTAGTTGAAGATGGCTTTTGATAACATATGGATGAATGAAATTAACTAGTCGAGGAACTAGAGGACCATTCCCTGATGGATTATGAGCGACTTGAACTTCAATAATAAAGTCGCTAAAGGTAGCCATATCTCCTGACTGGAAAGCAGCTTCCAATCGAGTGCACAAGTACTCGATGGCATTGTTATTCACTATCTCCTGATAGGGTATGTTGACATGGAACTCGTTCCTGTCTCCATCATTAAAGGTAAACCAGATCCTGACCTCGTATTCATGGTAGTCAATGTCTTCAGTGAGTTGGTCCAGGATCCGACGAATAACTTCTCTGAATGCCGATTCTAAATCATGGCCTCGATTGAAAACCTTATCTTCATCCACCTTGATCCTGTACTTGTGAACATCAACAACATTTGAGCGGCGGGTACTAGCTACTTTTTTAATACCCAGAAACTCAGCAGAAAAATCATCCTCAGCATTACTTTCTTGGCTAGCAGCATAATAAGGGCGTTTTTTCTGTAAAAAGAGAAAGAAGAGGGAACATGAATATACAGTTCGTATTGAATAAAAATTTCAAGTACCTATTTACCCAAAAAATTATAAAATGAATTATATTTAAAACACTTACCCCACGTTTATTTCCTTCAGGAGTAATTAGAGGATGATCCCTGAATCATCATCATCAAGGATGGGAGTCCCTTCACCGGTGTCGGTACCGTCAGGTGCATATCTATCATCATTCATAGAGGCTACGAATCATCATCATTCACTTGGGATGGTGATTAGAAGTATCAGGCCGTGTACGGGATTCATCGCTAGGAACCAGCACCATTAGGGTTATTTCCCCAGTTCATCCGTTGGACCATTGGCTCGTCCATCTCCCTGGTTACCTCCAGCACCACCACCGCCACCACTTCCGCCTCTTGAAGCACCAGCAACACAACAGAATGGCTGGATCTATAAAAATATCAATAAGCATTCATGAATATAAACATACAAAATAATTTAACACTAAAAAAAAAAAAAAAAAAAAAAAAAAAAAAAAAAATAAAAATAAAAAAAAAATGAAATTAAACAATGTAAAGTTTTAAAAAATTAAAAATTAAGCAATGTAAAGTTTTTAAATAAAAAAAATAAAAAAAAAAAATAAAAAAATAAAAAAAATAAAAAAAAAAATAAAAAAAAAAAAAATAAAAAAATAAAATAAAAAAATAAAAATTAAAAACGAAATGCATCAGAAAAAATATAAATAAAAAAAAAAAAATAAAAATAAAAAATTTTAAAAATAAAATAAAAAAAAATAAATAAATGAAAATAAAATTACAAAATTACAAAATTTAAAAATAAAATAAAAATAAATAAATAAATACTTACCCTAAACATTTTCATAAGAGACGTTACGAGATCGAAGTTGAGGTAGAATGAAATCATCCTTGTTCTATTTCTATTGACACAAATCTGTAAAAGAGAAAATAAATATTATTAGAGGGCATAGTAGTAGTAGTAATAGTAGTAGTTGTAGTAGTAGTAGTAGTAGTAGTAGTAGTAGTAGTAACACCCACCTATATAATATTCAAGTTTAGGAATATCAGTAACACTACTCAGGAACTAAAGTCAGAGCAACTGGAAGAGAAGTGTGAACTTTACAAACGACTGAAGGCACACTGAATGAGTGAACAGGAAGAGTCCTGTTTTTATAGATGCTAGCTACCGATACTAGTTATAGTAGTAATAGTAATAGTTGTAATAGTAATAGTAGTAAAAAAAAAAAAATGTTTACTCACCTATATAATAATAATATTCAAGCTTTGCAAGGTTAATAACACTACTCAGGTACTAAAGGCAGAGCACCAGGAAGAGAAGTGTGTACTTCGGAAGCGTGTGAAGCAAACTGAATGAGTGTACAGGAGGAGACCTGTTTTTATAGATGCTGGCTATCGATTCTAAATTAGCACAAATCTGTAAAAGAGGAAATCAATATTATTAGTAAATAAAGTAGTAGTAATAGTAGTAGTAGTAGTAGTAGAAATAAAAAACTGTTTACCCACATATAAAATAGTATTCAAGCTTTGTATGCTTAAGAACTCTACTCGACCACTAATGGCTGAAGAACTGGAGGAGAAGTGTGAACTCCACGAGAGCTGGATGCAGACTGATACATAGGTAGTGTGAAGGGGGCTTTTATAGTTGCTAGCTATCGATACTAATCCCCTCCCCCCCCCCGTCTCTTTTCATCTAAGCTCTGCCCCCTTTCGAACTAGTTCTAACATTTATTGCATTATATATATATATATATATATATATATATATATATATATATATATATATATATATATATATATATATATATATATATATATATATATATATATATATACAGATGTTTATTATTCCAGGCCATTACCCTTATACAGGTTAAGGATGCAGTTGGCAAATTCTATTTAACACACGAGAACCTTATAGTTATGAGGGGGGGGGGTTCTAAAATTTGCATATATATATATATATATATATATATATATATATATATATATATTTATATATATGTGTGTGTGTATGTGTGTGTACTGAGTGTATAACCGAGATGATTCTATCTGGTATGGAGACATGCATTCAATATTCTTTCCCTTCAAATAAACATAAACCTTGGTGTAGAGATGCTACATTCAGGGATTACTGTCGTCTTCAAACTCTAGAAACTCATTCAACTTATATTTCAGCCGGTTGTAAAAGCAATAATCTTTCTAGTTCCTCAACATCTCACCTTTCTGGCATTTTGTAGAAAATGTCAATTTTGCTGCTTCCTCTTTCCCTCCTCTAGTTCCTTCTGTTAATACAATTGTCATTTTACCTTCAACTAAAGATGAACTCTTTGCTCAAACTTTCATCTATAACTCAGCCTTAGACGAAACCGGTGCTATTCTTCCTTCTTCATCTCATTTACGTCTAATATTGTAATTTCTTCTAAAGATATCATTTCAGCTCTCTCAGAGCTTAACTTGAGGTAGGCATACCATCCTGATGGTATTTCCCCCATCACTTCTCAAAACTTATGCATCAGAGCTTTCCCCATTTCTTGGTAATTATTCCGTCTTTTTCTTCTACCTTCTTTCTTGCTGGAAACATGTGTTCATTTAACCGCTGCCGATGAAGGGGGACACATTTCAACTCTTTAACTATCACCCTATTTCTTTAACCTCTGTTCTTTCTAAAGTTTTCAAATCTATCCCTAACAGGAAAATTTGAAAACACTTTAATTCTTCTAATCTTATATCTGATTACTAGTATGCCTCGTATATATATATATATATATATATATATATATATATATATATATATATATATATATATATATATATATATATATATATATATATATATATATATATATATATATATATAAATATTATAAAGATGTTTTGCTCTCTCATAGCATATTTTCCTCCGTTGAGAAGAGCTAGGGCGACACATCTTTCTATACAGTCTCCTCTTTACTCCGTCCAGCTCTCTGACCTTCGACTTAACTGCTATGCTGAAACTTACATGTACTTTGGTGGTAAAATCTGGAACATACGTCCTTTTCTGCTTACCCCACTTCCTCAGACTTGCACCCTTTTTATGCGTCGTGAAATTGGTATACCTCGGGCCTTTGCCAGCCAGAATATATATATATATATATATATATATATATATATATATATATATATATATATATATATATATATATATATATATATATATATATATATATATATATATATATATATATTCATAATAATAATAATAATAATAATAATAATAATAATAATAATGATAACAATAACACATTTATTTGCCAGGTCCTTAAGATCGTGAGAAAAAGAAACACCAAAAATATAAGAAAAGATGAAAGTTTGAGCTGTGTGTTTTCGAAAAAGATATCATGGTTATATGGAAGATTGTGTCGAGTAGAGAGATGGAGGAATTGAGTTTTTGTGGCATTGAAAACAACCAATATGAAATATGAGATAGATCAGAGATCAGATGCTCCAAGGCAACCTTCCTTGCGTCTATTAACTGTTTTGAGAGGGAGCCTTTCAAATTGAAAAGAGTAATGAAGGGGGGGAGTCATCAGCGTGGTAGTGGGTAGGAAATTAAGTAACAGAGAGAAGGTCATTAATGAAAAGCAGAAATACTGTGGGGGATAGGGTAGATCCTTATATTATATATATATATATATATATATATATATATATATATATAATATATATATATATATATATATATATATATATATATATATTATATATATATTATATATATATATATATATATATATATATATATATATATATATTTTGAAATAATTAGAATGATGTAATAATAAATATAACAAAATTAATAAATGTAAAGAACAAAGGAAATATAATAATAATAATAATAATAATAATAATAATAATAATAATAATAATAATAATAATAATAATGAAAGAGACAGAAAATAATAATAATAATAATGAAAGAGACAGAAAATAATAATAATAATAATAATAATAATAATAATAATAATAATAATAATAATAATAATAATAATAATTCTGATAATGATGCAAAGTATTTTAGGTGAAAAGGGGGGGGGGGAGAGGGTTTAACTGAATTGTAAGTTCGTTCGGCGTATAAGTTAAATAAACAACCACTGATAGTCTCACTGCTAAAGCTACTGAAGCTACAAAATTATAAGAGAAAATAATTAAATATACCAAAACATCGTTTCAGAATGTTATTTCGCTATTGAAAATATGCATGCCTGTGATATGTACGTTATGGTCATGGCCAAATAACGATCAATTACATGTGATATGTTTCAAAACAATGGTTAATGAAATAAATATTTATAAGTAAACTGGATATGAGATATGACATCTTAAAAGTTAAAAGGCTATCCTTATGTTTAAAACTCAAATGTTAACGATATTTTCACGGTAACATTCTCTTTTACCCACTATACAAACGCCTGTTATTCTTCACCTTTTGTAATATATATATATATATATATATATATATATATATATATATATATATATATATATATATATATATATATATATATATATATATATATATATATATTCACCTTTGGGGGGGGGGGGCAAAGGCCAGAGGTCTGCAAAATTCCACCAGAGTTAAGGGAAAGACGGGCTTGGTAGAATTAAAGGCCGACGTGGCTTGGTATTCAACGTTAAAAAGTGTGAAGCGATAGGAAGCTGGTAAAATAGAAGAATAAGGGAGTGTGTTCTAGACTTTACCAGTAGAGTACATATAAGTTTGAGCATGGTAGATAAGTCGGTGGTCAGAGAGTCAGACAGAGAAACGATGAGACTGTATAGAAAGAAGAGTCTCATGAGCCCTTCTCAATGAAGGAGCTATGCGACGGGAGAGTTCAGAAGAGCAGTGTCCACTGTAATAATGCTAGTATAGAGAGAGTAACTCAACAAATCGACTAGCAGAAAAAGGCTGGAGAGAATTAATGAGAGTATGAGAGTTGATAAACGAAAAGCCTTAGACTCCACCTTCTCAAGGAGAGCTGTATGAGTGGAACCACCCTAGATGTATGAGTCATGTTCCATACCGGGGACAACACCCCTATACAGAGCAAGCAACGGGGTTAGGGAGACGAGATTCTAAAGGGATCTCAGAACACCCAACCTCTTAGAAGCTTGTTTTAAAAGAGAGGTAATGTGATCTTTCCAAGAAAGATCGAGAAAAAGAAACACCAAGAATATTAAGAACAGATGAAAGTTTGAGCTGTATGTTTTCGAAAAAAGATATCATAGTAGTGTGAAAGAATGTGTCGAATAGAGAGATGGAGGAATTGAGTTTTTGTGGCATTGAAAACAACCATGTTCTCTCTACCTCAATTTGAAATATGAGATAGATCAAAGATCAGATGCTCCAAGACAACCTTCCTTGCGTCTATTAACTGTTTTGAGAGGGGAGTCTTTCAAGTTGAAAAGAGTAATGAAGGGTGGAATCTTCAGCGTAGTAGGGGGTTAGGAAATTAAGTAACAGAGAGAAGGTCATTAATGAAAAGTAGAAAAAAGTAGATAATATATAGATATATATATATATATATATATATATATATATATATATATATATATATATATATATATATATATATATATATATATATATATATATATATATATATATATATATATATATATATATATATATATATATGCAATTGATTTGTTCCTAGGGAACTGCAATTTGACAAGGAATAAGAAGACTAACAACGGAGATGAAACCATTTTAATTTGAATTGGACGTTTCGGGCTTGACTTTACCCATCATCAGCAAAAAGTTAAAATTCTGAGACAAATAAATATAAAAAATTAAAATACGAAAACTAAAACTATTAAAAATAA
>SEYY01019186.1:7500-10000 GCA_009176605.1 Armadillidium nasatum | reverse complement strand
CTATCTAATTTTATGACGACAGCTCCTTCTCTCAGTTACGGATTTAATCTTGAAAACATATTCTCAATCACAGATAGCCAATGTCAGGTAAAATGGTCTTGTAGCAACTGACTTATAATCTCATTCGCATTTCTAAATAGGTTTTTAATAATACCTTAAAAAATAATTTCTTTTATTTTACCTACTCTGTAAGTTTTGCTCCGAACTATATCATCTTAGAAACCACATTTTTTTTTTTTTTTTTACAGAACACCACCACTCACGGATAGCCCTTTTCAAGGAGGGGGCACACACAACATAAAATAAAAAACATTCAAAAACAGACCTAACGCACATCCCTCAGGTGGGCACAGACGGAAGCCTTGAAGAGAGGAAGATTAAATACAGGAGGAAAAACAGATGATGGTAGAGAGTTCCACAGAACAGAGGTGGCTGGAAAGAAGGCACCACAAAGGGCTAGCCTGGGGTTTCCTACATCCACACAAAACTGGTGCGAAAGCAGGGCACCCCTTGTGCAACGAGGACGACGCAACGGTGGAGGAATGCGAGAGGCCAATTCCCTCGAACACCTGCCATTTTAGTACCTATAAAAAGGATAGTGCGCCAACGTCACGTCGCAGATAGTGGGTCAAGAGAGTTAGTATAGTAGGGGACAGTTATTAATCTCTTAGCTTTAGACTCAACCCTATCCAGAAGAGAGGAGGAGCGGAGCCCCCCCAAATGTGAGAACAGTACTCCATACAAGGCGAATAAGACCCTTATATATTTGGAGTAACTGTTCAGAAGGAAAAAAATTCTCGCAACCTGAACAGAATTCCCAGCTTTTTAGAGGCCGCTTTAGCAACCGTTGTGATATGAGGTTTCCAAGACAGTTTATAATTTATGTTAAGACCAAGAATGTTAATGTTATTTACAGGTGAGACGGGAGAGCCATCGAAGAAGATAGGAAAGTTAGGAGGTGTTTTTGAGAGGGAGATGTGAAGAAGTTGAGTTTTTTAAGAGTTGAATTTCACAAGGTTGCTATGTCCCCACCGGGAAATCCCATCCAGATCGGCAAGAATAGAATTGGAAAGTTGAAGACGAGAAGCAACTCTAGAGCAAAAGAGGGAGCAGATTTGAAATGAGTAGAAGAATGAAGAGTTGACTCATCAGCATAAGAGTGAACAGAGTTAGAAGTGCAGTTGAGAAGATCGTTAATGAAAAGTAAGAATAAGGTTGGAGATAAAACAGAACCCTGAGGAACACCACAGTTGACAGAAAAGGAGGAAGAGGTCGCCCCATCTACAATTGCCGAAATGGAACGATCTGAGAGAAAACTAGACAAAAGTAAGCAAAGGGAAGGAGGAAAACCCAAAGGAAGGGAGCTTGGAGAGCAGCGACGCATGCCATACCCGGTCAAAAGCCTTGGATATGTCAAGCGCCACCACACAAGACTCCCCGAAGTCCCTTAGGGCAGAAGACCATAAATCAGTAAGATAGGAAAGTATGTCTCCAGTTGACCTCGAGCGACGAAAGCCATACTGGCGATCAGAGAGAAGAGAATGAGACTCCAAATGATCCAGGAAATGAGAGTTTAGGAGAGTTTCAAAAATTTTAGACAGAACACAAGCTATAGGTCGATAGTTAGAAGGATCAGAGCGGCTACCTTTTTTCGGGATCGGTTGAACAAATGCACGCTTCCAGCAATGAGGAAAAGAATTAGTATTAAGGCATAGAGAGTAGAGTTGAACGAGGACAGGTGCCAACTCGGAAGCACACTCCCTCAGAACACGAGGGGGAATACCATCCGGGCCACTGGCCTTCCTGACGTTCATACATTTCAGGATCCCATGCACCTGATCATGAGTAATTACAGGTAAGGACATGGGACACCTGAGAGGAGAAGGAGTAGGAGGAGGGATGTCAGAATCGAGCAGGGTGGAATTAGATGAGAAAAGGAGGCCGAAGAGATTAGCCTTTTCAGAGGGGGTATTTGCAATAGATCCATCAGAGCGAATAAGAGGAGGAAAGGCAGATTTACAGAAGTTATTAGAGATATTTTTGACAAGAGGAGAGAAATTTTTATCACTAGGAGAGCCATGGAGGTCAGTGCACTTCCTTTTAATGAAAGCACGCTTAGACCGTCGAAGAACATCCCTGCAACGATTCCGAGCGGAATGAAAATTAGCAAGAGTGATAGGAGAAGGAGAGTTTTCCATGCACGATAAGTATTGTCTCTCTCCCGAAGGACAAGAGAACAGTTGCCATCGAACCATGGATTTTGTGGAGAAAAAGATTTAGTTGAAGATGGAATGAATTGCCCATCCCATCAAGGATCACTTCCCCTACCTTTTCAGCAGAGACAGAAGCATCCCCAGAGATAAAGCAAGATTCACTCCAATGATAGGTAGCAAAGAAGCGGCGCATTGCCCCCCAATTAGCCCGATTAAAGTGCCAGAAAGTACGTTTAGGGCATGGTGGAGCTGTTGGAGAGAAAGCATTATAACTAAGAGCTATAAGA
>SEYY01019186.1:0-2500 GCA_009176605.1 Armadillidium nasatum | reverse complement strand
AAAATAAAAATATTACAAAATTTTAGCACAAGTTATGCCTCCAAAAATCAAATAATTTTTGCTTTTGAAGACTTAAAATATATATACAAATTTTAAATAACAGTTCATTAACAATCAAACTCATTCAAAATAACTACTTAATTTAAGTATTCAAATAAATACATCAATTTTACACTTTCAAATTACTCTCAAAGTTTTAAGATACAGTAGATGACAACTATTAAAACTGTTCAAATTACACCAAAAAAGAAAAAGAAATTTAATAATAATACTTTAATATTTTTTACAATATATAACTGAAGTGAAAATAAAGAAACAATAAAAAATTGAAATGAATTGAAAAAACATTTTTCTAATTTTTCCTTCACAGACTCATGATAATTAATAATTCCTAAGCAACAAAGTGAGAAAGTTACAAAAATAAACATGTATAATGAAACAAAAAAAAAAAAAAAAAAAAAAATAGATAAATAAAATAATAAGTTATCTGGAAATCAAATCCATATTAAAATAAAACTTTACATGAACAAAAGTTAATGAGTGGCAAATAAAAAAATTTAATACATAAATATAAATAAGTTTTAAGATTTTTTCTTATTGAAACCTTTTTTGATCATTGAAATTTATAATAATTTATAATTCAATAATTTAATTTAATAATTCAATAATAATTTCTAATTCAATAAATTTGTTAACTAAATAGAATACCCAAACCACACGCCTATTAAACCTGATGCAAACATAGGCCTATAATAAATTCTATATAGTTGGCCTAACTGACTACCTATCATTTCAGAACTTCCAGTACACTATTTTAAAAAACCAAAGTCACCCAAGTTTGGATTAAGAAAACCATACAAATTGCAAAGTATGAACTTACCGGTGTCTTTTGTGCTCTCTTCTCCTTTCTTCATGCCCTGATTCACGTGCTCGTTTCCTGTGCCTTTCCTTATGCCTGTGCCTATCTCTTTTCTCTCGCTTTTCTTTTTTATCTCTGTGTAAAACTACAGCTTGAGGGAGCTTTATAACTAAACTGTCAGTCTGTTCACCATCATAAGAAGACATGCTGAAAAAGAAAATTAATAATATATTTATTAGAAAAGGTAAAATATTTTAATCTTTTCAGTTCTATTCAAATCAAAGTTTTCATGAATCAAAACAGTGTTAAAGTAATTATCATTGCTACATCTGTAAAGTTTCTAAACAAAGTAAATTAAATAAAAAATTAACATTTTATCTTAGAAAAAAATTTATTCAATGATGCTCTTTAATTTTAATGCATTAAAATAAAGTCAATATGAATTCAATATATTTTCACTAATTTTTAAGAACTAAAGGAACCTGTAGACTACTTTTGCATGAGGAATGTATATGGATGGTTTGGGCATCATATAATATATCATGACAAATCCTAGTTGGTAGGATGGTAGTTATTAAAAGTTAGCAATTCGGAGTCTTAAACAATAATATATATTGCATTAATTTAAATCACTAAATATTTAGCAATCAGTTTAAAATAATAATAATACATATTGCATTAATTAAATGACTAAAAAGTATAAATAGCATGTACAATAGCTGTAGTTTTAGCACTCTTGGTTGGAGTATGTATTAGATTTTACTAAAGTTATTTGGCATTGTGGACAAACATCTGGGTGCAGTTGCTTGACAATGCATATTTTGTTGGACCAATTACTTACATTAATTTGACTGGGATAATCTTGATAAGCCCATGTGGCTTCTTACTGACTCTAAATTTCTGATATTTAATTTACAGTGATGAACAAATTTTATCTTTCTTTCGATCGCTTTTTTTTTTTTTTTTTTTTTTTTAAATGTAGGTTTTTCAAGTCTCCAGGATTCATTAATAAAAAATGTTACCTTAGAAGACTTGCTAATATTCATAATTATCATTCTTTTTAAGTTTCTCTGATTAACAAACTACATTTCCAGTTTAGATTTTGAATAAAAACCAAATGGCATGTTACTGATGACTGAACATTTAACATGATTTCAATGTCAACAAATTTTAAGTTGACATATTTTTTGCAAACTGCCTGAAAGAGAGGAAGTGGAGCCAGAAAAATTATTGTATTATGTATTGAGATCAGATTTTGTACTATTTTGCAATGAAATATAAATTGCAGGATTTTCTGAAGTTTGAAAACGGTAATTCCTGAAGGCAACATTCCTGCAGCAAAAAGCATGAAAATGAGCAGTTAAACCAAGATTTAAGATTTAGTACAAGGGAAAGATTATAGAATGTAGTCTCCATGCCACAATGAATCACCTCAGTAACATGTTCTGCACAAGCATAGGGACCTTTCCCATGGAAGCAATGATCATTCCAGAGGGAAATCAAAGTACGAAAAAGTCCAATCAGCTTGGGCACCAAAGTGACACAAATGTTTCCTCGAAATATGCAGGAGTCTTTCTTGAGGAAAACTTGAAAAGATAGAAAAGGATACAGAGACAAGAAAGCAATCAGAAGGACCCAGAG
>SEYY01019185.1:30000-33565 GCA_009176605.1 Armadillidium nasatum | reverse complement strand
ATATTTTCTTCAGATAGAAAAGAATTTATTTTATTTGCTAGCGTCAAGATATTTCTAAGTTTTGGTTTTCTAGAAATAGGAAGACAATTTATTCTATAATATGGACGCTGAAATTCCCAAATGGTGTAAAGAATTGGGTTTAAAAGGAAAAGAAGCTATTGAATTTATAAAGGAATCAAAGGAAAGAGCGGTTGCTGAAGCCGAAAGGGTTAGGATTGCCCAGAAAGAATCTGAAGAAAGAGCAGCGGCTGAAGCCGAAATGGTTAGGATTGCCCAGAAAGAATCTGAAGAAAGATCAGCGGCTGAAGCTGAGAAAGTTAGAGCTGAAGCTGAGAAAGTTAGAGCTGAAGCTGAGAAAGTCAGAGAATTCGAATTGAAGAAAATCGAATTGCAATTACAATCAGGATTATCAAATCATATGACTACATTGAATAACCGGAATAACTGTAGAGTCGAAGATTTCGAGTTGGCTCCCTTCATTGACGGAGAGGATGATATTTATTACTACATAGAAAACTTCGAGTATTGTGCACAGAAAAATAAATGGAGCCCGAATAATTGGGGCATATATTTAGCTGTCCTCCTTACGGGAAGAGCTTTAGACGTATATGCACGAATGCCTAGTCATGAGGCAAATGATTACTATAAATTGAAATGTGCATTATTACCCAAGTTTCATAATGCAGAAGGTAAATGTCGTTTAATGAAAGAAGATAGAAATTTATATGATAAAGGGAATTTTGAAATAGAATTTATTAAATCGAAACATGAAATAGTGGTCTCCCCTTCAACTTTTGGAAGCGAACCTTTTCAACAAATAATCTCTAGTCAGGAATTCCCCATGAAAGGAGAGAATTCTCCTCCCAAAATTTTTGCTGAGAGTGAAGAACCGTCATCTCAGGTTCTACCGATTCCTCCTACATTACCTAAGTGGGAAAGGAATGAAGATGAAATTTCTTCCTTATGTAACTATCAAATTTCTAATAGTGAAGTAAGAAAAGGATTTTTCTTTAAATTTGGAAATCGAGAAGATATTTTTATTATAATTTTATTATGTATTTTATTTATATTTTGAATGTAAAAATGCATTCAAAATATAAATGGATTCTTTATATATAGAAATTATTTTTATATTATTGTAATTTAGATTTTGTTAAATAGTTATAATGTTAAAGTAACTGAGTTTTAACATTAGTCGTAAAATAGACTCGATGAAGGAAATATCTATTAAGAGTCATACTTTAGACTTGGAATAAAACATAACTATCAACTTTGAGAGGAATGTTTAATCGTAAAACCCCTAGACAACATTAAAGTATTTATTAAAAGAACCCGACGGATCTAGAGGAGGGATCATTGAAATTTGAAGAATTAACATCTGGTTGCAGGGACAAGTTTTTAATAGGTTAGTCTTTAGGGCAACCGCCAACTGAGTCCAGTAACTACAGATTAAGCGATCAGTCTCAAGGACGATCAAGTTAATTCACGTCTAAAATTTAATACTCCCTCTGTCTTATAGTGGATCCGTAAATATATATATATATATATATATATATATATATATATATATATATATATATATATTATATATATATATATATATATATATAATATTTCTACGTGACTACATAATTTCTTCATTATTTTATTTTACTTTCCATGACCTAATCGACCGTTTATAAAACTTTCCTTAATAAAAAGAAAAAGGCATAAATTATACCTTTTGATTATTACTTATTATTATTATTATTATTATTATTATTATTATTATTATTTATTATTATTATTATTATTATTATTATTATTATTATTATTATTATTATTATATTATTATATTTATTATTATTATTATATTATTATTATTATTATTATTATTATTAACGCAGAAGTATAATAATATTAATAATAATAATAATAATAATAATAATAATAATAAAATAATATAATGAATAATAAAATAAAAAAAAAAAAAAAAAAAAAGGAAAAAAAAAAGTGAAATTTTTAAAAATTTATCTTTTAGTAATATATATATATATATATATATATAATATATATATATATATATATATATATATATATATATATATATATATATATTATATATATATATATATATATATATATATATATATATATATATATATATATATATATATATATATATATATATATATATATATATATATATATATATATATATATATATATATATATATAATATATATATATATATATATATATATATATATATATATATATATATATATATATAAAGTTGAGATAGCTTCGTTCCTTGTGAACTTCAATCTAATCAGAAAGGTTAAAGCCAACACCAAGGGTCTCCACATATTATTTATTACAGTGTGAACGTTTCAAACCTTAACTCGGGAATCTATCCCAATGTTTCTCAGATCCTCATTAATTTACTTATTTAAGTGTGCCAGCTGTAATGCGGCGTATGTAGGCCAAACTGGTCTACAATTAAAAGTGAGGATTGATAAACATAGAGGAGTTTCCTTCAGAACTGACCTTCCTCTTTCTTCTCCGGAACACTCTGCCATAAGAGACCATGGAGATACCCATCCTTTTTCTTCTTCCGAATTTCTCTATACTCCGACATTCGTCTTCTCTTCTTGATCGTAGGATATTGGAGTCTTTATATATAAAAACTCATTCCCCATCCTTAAGTGATCAAGCTTCTTCTACTGTTCTTTCACACAATGATGAAGTCCTTTTTTTCCAAAATAATCCAGCCTTTTAAATATTTCTTGGTGTTGCAAAATTTTGATTTTAGTCTTGGTGTTTTGTTTGTTATTTTAATATCAACATTATTCCTATACTTTTATTATTTTAGTAATTTTTATTATTATTTTAGTATTTAAAAATAGTTTAAATTATTTGGTTTATATTTTAAATTAGAAATTTTTTAGAACTTAGATTGTGCTGAAGACGGACCGAGTTAAGGTTTGAAACGTTCACACTGTAATAAATAATATGTGGAGACCCTTGGTGTTGTCTTTAACCTTTCTTATATATATATATATATATATATATATATATATATATATATATATATATATTATATATATATATATATATATATATATATATATATATATATAATACTATATAGTGAGATGGCTTAAATAGCAGATGGGAAAAAGAAAAGAAAGATTTAGGAACATCAGAAAGAAAAGAGAAGAGAAGAAAAGAGAAGAGAAGAAAAGAGAAGGCTATTAGATCTAATGTTTCAAGATAATCTTCCTAAAGTTACAGAGTTTGTTTAAAGAATTAAGCGTAAAGGAAAATATTGAACAAAGTTAAAAAAAATAGATTTTTTGATATAATATTAGTATTTTTTTTTTAAAGTAAATTAAAAGAAATTAAAAAAAATAATTTATTAAAATGTGGTGAAGCAACACATCTTTCGATGCAACGTATTTTCGGCAGTTATTTGGAAAATTAAATATTAAAATGAAAAAAAAATGAGTTTGGGATATAGGTAACATCTGGTTCGACGACGCAGTCAGGATATATATATATATATATATATATATATATATAT
>SEYY01019185.1:22500-27500 GCA_009176605.1 Armadillidium nasatum | reverse complement strand
AAAGATGTAGCTTAATTATAACAATAATAATAACAAAGATATTAAATATTACAGCTTCTACTACCATTATTTTCATGCTATAATGATAGATTATAGAAAATTTTGTTTTGTTTAACAACTAGTATCATTTACAAGAGTTGGAATACTGATGATAATAAATTCACCGTTTACAGTGGATATAATAATAATAATAATAATAATAATAATAATAATAATAATTAATAATAATAATAATAATAATAATAATAATAATAATAATAATAATAATAATAATAATAATAATAATAATAATAATAATAATAATAATAATAATAATAATAATAATAATAATAATAATAATAATAATAATAATAATAATAACAATAATAATAATTAATAGAAATGATGAGAATACTACTACTACTACTACTACTACTATTAATAATAATAATAATAATAATAATATACTAATAATAATAATAATAATAATAATAATAATAATTGAAAATAGTTTTAAAATATATAATTATACGAAATTAGAAAGTATTACTAATTCTTGAATGTTTTTTGTAAGCTCATTAAACTGTTCAATCCCTTTGTACGATAGAACTCTCAGGATTATAATGTGCATTTTATTTTTTACCTTTTTGTATATGAGTTTATGTTGCGGAAATTTGTTCTTTTTACACTTTAGTTATGCACTATTAAATTTAAAAGAAATTCATTTGACATTCCTTTTATGACTTTGATAATGTAAGAGAGAGCATATCGTGTAGTTTGAGTATATATTGATAATTTCTGAAAGGTTGGCTTGTTTATTCACAGTAATTACGAGATAATAATATTTTCAAATAATAATAATAATAATAATAATAATAATAATAATAATAATAATAATAATAATAATATTACATTTTTTTATGTAGTGTTATTAAGAGTTACTTCATGTATTTACTTGCACATTACCATACATGTAAATTATATTTTGGAATAAAATTTATCTTTAAGAATAACAATGATATTAATGATAATATAATTATTTATGTTTATTAAACGAGTATATTTTTAGCTTCCGTTGGTACACTACAAAAATTGACTTAACGATTTGTTGGGACAAGTGTCAAAAATGTCCCAACAAATTTTTCCGTTATTTTCTTATTAGAAAATAAGTCGGTGGAGCGACTTTCTTATGCTTAACATGTCTTTTCTCTATTGAAAATTTTTTGAAATTTCTCTATTGAAAATTTTACTGTGAGATTTTTTTGTCACTTGTCTCAACGATTCGTTGGGACAATTTTTGCAATGTAGAATTCCTATTTTTAGATTCCTGGTTTTATGATCACAGTTATGAGGAAACACTCAACAGATATTTGGAAAGGAGAACCTTGTCAGTTACGATCTATCAGTCTGACTAAATTCTTAATCAAACTCAATAGTGAAAGTTACACTTATTGGGGTATCCAAGTAACAGTCGAACGACATAATTCTTTCTAATTGTCAAGTGTTTTTCTAAATGGCCACTTCTCTTTGATAGAATAGATTTATTTGTACCAAATGCTACACTCAGTAAATATCATCAGGACTTGCGTGTATAAAAACAGATATGAAGAACTAGAAAAAAAAAAAAAAAAATAATAATAATAAAAAAAATAAAAATAATAAATAAAATAATAATAATAATAATAATAATAATAAAATAATAATAAGAAAAAAAGAATAATAAAGAATAATAATAATAATAATAATAATAATAATAATAATAATAATAATAATAAAAAGATTTTTACAGGGACGAAGGAGGAAACATTTCGTATTGTATCACGGTCAGTATGGGAAGAATTAATTCTCATTTGCTTTACGAAAGTGGACAAATTCAAAATTAATTTTATATTAAAGATATTAAATTCTCCTTTCTCTCAATTCTGCTGTTGTTATAATATATTTTATAAACCTACATCATTTCAGTATACATATGTATTATGTGTGTGTGTGTGTGTGTGTGTGTGTGTGTGTGTGTGTGTGTGTGTGTGTGTGTGTGTGTGTGCGTTCGTGTATTTATATGGAGAAAATAAGTTCTGATTTCAGCTATGCATTTGACGTAATTAATAAATTTTCTGGTTCTGTTTTTCTGTCAGATTAATGAGTGACATGCAGGAGGTTCTTACACATTAATTTATAACAATTCTTTTTCTATAAATATTATTAAATTTTTTTTTTCAAATATAAAATAATTTAATAAAAAATAAAAATAAACTATTCCATGTGGGCAAAAAAAAAAAAAAAAAAAAAAAAAAAAAAAAAAAAAAAAAAAAAAGAAAGAAAAGAAAAAAAAGAAAGAGTAGATTGTTACAAAAAGATAGAGTTTGGCAAGACAAACTTAGCCTCGTTTTTGGAATAATCAACAAAAACGAAGCTAAAAATCATCCAAAATTACCCATTTAACAAAATCAATTCCGCTCAGCATAATAAATGCCTTTTTAATCTATTGTTTTACGTTGGTGTCTTAATATTTCTATTTTTGTCATAATAAATCATTTATCCCTAGCGCGCGCACACACGCACACACACACACACACACACACACACACACACACACACATATATATATATATATATATATATATATATATATATATATATATATATATATATATATATATATATATATATATATATATATATATATATATATATATATTATTAGTGATGGATCGGATGTCATATTTTCCAATTTGCGGATGCGGATGCGGATGCGGATGTTGAATTTTGGATGAATGCGATGCGGATGTGGATGCGGATGTTGAATTTTCGAAGGTGCGGATGCGGATGCGGATGCGGATGTTGAATTTTTCGAAAGTGCGGATGCGGATGCGGATTTTTGAATTTTAAAATTCGGATGCGGATCGGATGCGGATGTTAATTTTGATGAGGATGCGGATGCGGATGCGGATGCGGATGTTATATATATATATATATATATATATATATATATATAATATATATATATATATATATATATATATATATATATATATATATATATATATATATATATATATATATATATATATATATATATATATATATATATATATATATATATCACTATCACCTTTCCCACTTTCGTGAGGTGGTGCCCGCCACAATTCCCTTACAAACATAACTATTCTTACCTTTCAACGCTTTCACCACCTCCCCCCATCTCTGTCTCCACAAATCTTCTACCCTCGTCTAAACTCAAATTCCTTCCATCAAAATCACTCTCACTCCATCCATCCATCTCCACTTCGGCCTTCCCCTCCCCCTACCCTTCCCCTATCTACATCGGATCTACGTACCTTGCCAACCATTCTGTTCTCTTTCATTCTTCACATATGTCCAAACCATTTTAGCACATCCTCCTCCTCTCTATCAATTACACTCTTCCATTCACACATCTCCCTTATTCTTTCATTTCTAATAGTATCAATCCTTCTCAATTTATATATCGCTCTCAAATCTTTCATCTCAAAGACATTGAAACTTTTTCTCGACCGAGCACTTATCGTCTATGTTTCACACACATACAATACAGAAGGTGAACACATACATTCAAACATTCTTATCTTTATTTCTTTCGAAATTTTTCCTTTCTTCCATACTTTTCTTAGGCCCCCCAATACTTTCATTCCTTCTACCACTCTGTTCTTTATTCCTTTTTCCGTCCCACCCTTACTTTCCACCCAACATTACTAGATATTTGAATTCATTCACCTCCTCAAGTTTCCATTCTCACACTTCTACAAACCAATTCCTCCCTCCACATTTCCTCATCCCCACCTCCAATCCTCATAACTTTATTCTTCGCTGGATTGAATTTCAATCTCGTGTTTGCACATTTTCCTTCAAACTCTCTCACAAGTATTCTCAACTTTTCACAAGATTCTGCCACCAACACATGCCGCATCATCTGCAAAAAATAAAACATTCACTTCACATTCGCCCTCCATATTTCTCAACGTAATACTCTTCCCTTCTCTCTCCATTTTTCTAAGTAAACCATTCATCAGTAGATTAAATATCATGGAGATATTACAAACCCTTGTCTCAATCCCACTCCTATGCTAAACCAATCCGATAGTTCTCTCTTCACCCTCACTCTTGATCTACAATTCGCATATATATATATATATATATATATATATATATATATATATATATATATATATATATATATATATATATATATATATATATATATATATATATATATATATATATATATATATATTATAATTTTAATAACTGCTAATGATGTTATAGTTTCGAGGAATCGAACCCGGGTCCCAAAAGATGGAAGTCCGTTGTGTTGACCACTACTCCACCGATGGTACAAAAGGAAATAATCCAGAACTTCTACTGACATATCGCCTAGTGAAAAGTCCTTCAATATTTCCCCGACCACAACTTGGGCGTAGCGTCAACATGGACCAGGTTCTATCCTGAGTATAAATCGCAGTGCAAATTTTATAATTTTGATAACCACTATTAATAGTGGTTATCAAAATTATAAAATTTGCACTGCGATTTATACTCAGGATAGAACCTGGTCCATGTTGACGCTACGCCCAAGTTGTGGTCGGGGAAATATTGAAGGAGCTTTCCACTAGGCGATATGTCAGTAGAAGTTCTGGATTATTTCCTTTTGAACCATCGGTGGAGTAGTGGTCAACAACGGACTTCCATCTTTTGGGACCCGGGTTCGATTCCTCGAAACTATAACATCATTAGCAGTTATTAAAATTATAAATAATGATTCCACGGTTTATTTATAGTGGCTATCAAAATTATAAAATTTGCACTGCGATTTATACTCAGGATAGAACCTGGTCCATGTTGACGCTACGCGCAAGTTGTGGTCGGGGAAATATTGAAGGAGCTTTTTCACTAGGCGATATGTCCAGTAGAAGTTCTGGATTATTTCCTTTTGTACCATCGGTGGAGTAGTGGTCAACACAACGGACTTCCATCTTTTGGACCCG
>SEYY01019184.1:17500-22500 GCA_009176605.1 Armadillidium nasatum | reverse complement strand
TATATATATATATATATATATATATATATATATATATATATATATAATATATATAATATATATATATATATATATATATATATATATATATATATATATATATATATATATATATATATATATATATATATATATATATATATATATATAGGGTGTCCCATAAATTTCCATACATAGGAGTTTTAACATATGTATTTTTTTACAGATATCCAATAAGATGCGTTTGACTAAAGATCAACGGATTGACATTATCATGAGGGCCAGCTCAGGAAGCTGGAGAAATGTCAGAAATCTGGTCGCTAATCTCTGACGTGACCCGATACACGACGTTTAAAAGTGTGCAAGTCAAAGAAAGTTGGGAAAAGCAGATAAAGGGAGTGTGTTCCAGACTTAACCAGTAGAGTACATGTAGGATTGAGCATAGATTGAGCATTTGAAATGCGAGAAAGATCAGAGGTCATTGGTTCCAAGGTCACCATTCATTCATGAATTAACTACTGTTGTGAGGGGCATCTTTCAAATTGAATAATGAAAGGTTCTCAGAACCAGAAGGTGGAGTCATCGACATAGTAGTGGATAGGAGACGAAGTAATAGTGAGAAGGTCATTGAAAAAAATTAGAAAAAGAGTTGGGGGAAGGATAAATCCTTGAGGAACACCGCTATTTGTAGATTTAAAGGAAGAACAGTGACTACAACGACACCTGTAGAATGACCAGAAAGGAAATCAGAAAGAAAGTCACAGTCAGAGAAGGATAGATTCAAAAAGAGAGAAGTTTGGAAATCAAAGCTTTGTGATAGACTTTATCGAAGGCATTCGATATGTCTAGCGCCACAGCGAAAGATTTATCGAAAAACTAATTAAATTACATTACTTTAATTAAAACATATATATATATATATATATATATATATATATATATATATATATATATATATATATATATATATATATATATATATATATATATATATATATATATATATATATATATATATATATATATATATATATATATATATATATATATATATATATATATATATATATATATATATATATATATTACATACATACATGTCTTTGCAAACACGTGTGTATGGTACATTATTCGTAGGAAAGTTTTTTTATTTTTTTATTTTTTTTTTTAAAGAATCAAAACTTAATGGTGAGTTCATTATTTTTTGTGCTTTTTATTTTTTATTTAAAAAAAAAATTTTTTTCTTAAGACAAACTTTCTAAATGTTATATTTCCCTTTATCTTACATACCTTTCGGACAAATAAATTTGTAAAACTAATAATCTTATTTTTCCTCTTTCCTCTTCTTTGGCTTCCTGCCCCCTCCTCCCCCTTTAAGGTGGTGGAGAGAGGGGAAAATAGGGGGGGAGGAAAAGGAGAAAAAAAGGGACTTTTTAGGAGCTTTTCCCTGTCAATAAAAACCTTTCTTTTTAAAAAGGTTTTCTGCAGAAGACCTTCTCCCAATCACATCTTTAAGACCAAAAATATTTCAACGGATAAAAGAAGATATTACAAAAAAATAATGACAAACTTTCAATAAAAAATATGTCGTACACATACATACACACACACACACATAAATACATACACACTTAAACACGTACTTCCTTTCTCATTCTACGTAAATGTATAAATATTTATATATATATACATTTACAATTAAAGGATCATTCTAAGATAGACAGGAACATCATTTTTTCCTCACCGAACCACCGGTCGCATTTTTTCCTCACACCTCACCAAGGACAAGAAATGGGTCACAAGACTTTACATTAGAATGCTGAAATTGAAAGCAGCACCTCACCAAAATATGGACACGTTCCACCACACCTTTGCTTGGCCACACACACACACGCACATATATATATATATATATATATATATATATATATATATATATATATATATATATATATATATATATATATATATATATATATATATATATATATATATATATATATATATATATATATATATATATATATATATATATATATATATATATATATATATATATATATATATATATATATATATATATATATATATATATATATATATATATATATATATATTTGCAGTCAACCGTGGCTCAAACGGTAGAGTGATTAATTAACTCACGGGTTTGAGGGTGCCGGTTCGATCCCACTAGGGGATCCTAGGTACACACTACCTAGAAAAAATTCTCTCCTCGAATTGGGCAATGCCAGTGAGATCTGAACATTTTAAATAAAAAAGTCAATAAATAAATAAATAAAAAATCTCATTAAATTCGATTAATTCTAATCGATTAATTCTAATCGAATAATTCTATTCGATTAATTTTATTCGATTAATTCTTTTCTATTAATACTAATTCTTTCAACTTTTCAATTCTTACTCTTGTTTTCTTTGGTTTGAGGAGGAAATCTTCCAAAAATGTTTCCTATATATTATTATATATAGCTGAATTATTATTGCTATATATATATATATATATATATATATATATATATATATATATATATATATATATATATATATATATATATATATATATATATATATATATATATATATATATATATATAGTTATCCTTTCTATTTGATCTTCATCCAGTTTTTCTAGATTTTCTGCACATCTTTCCTCAAAGATCTTCTCTTCTCCTTGTTATGGTTCTTATCCTACCCTGTGGATTCCAATACATCATACCCCTACAGAAATTGCCTTGCGGTCTCCTTAAAATGTGTTCTACGTATCTCTATCTCTTCCTCAAAATCTGTCCCTCAATTGTATGTCGTTGCTTTTGTGTTATAAAATAATTTGGCAATTATAACTGAACGTTGAATTCTGGCAACTAATTTTATGGAACCTTTTGTATGGTGAAAATTTAAATTTAAGCTATTTGAAGCACATGGCAACCATACACCTCTTTGACAAACAAAGTTTTGATCTGTCCATGTGACTTTTAACTATTCCTATTATTCTTATGATCATGTGAATAGCATATCTTGTGAATAGCATATCTTGACAGAAATATTAATATAAGATTCTATTGTTTCAATCATATGATATAAATAAGAAACTGATTTTTTTATCTTATCTTGTTGCCCAAGTTGTGGCAATCCCTTTTTTTTTTGGGGGGGGGGGCTCTTTTTACTCTTTTATATTTTCACTGAACAACATTTGTCTTTCTCCTGTAAGGTACTGCGTTATTATAAGTATTAATAATAATTTTTTTAATCCTCACCCTCACTCACTCTCTCTCTCTCTCTCTCTCTCTCTCTCTCTCTCTCTCTCTCTCTCCCCCTCTCACTCTACCTCTCCTCTCTCCCTGTGTTCCTTTTTACTTTATTATCCTTTATTTCCTTTCTTTCTTTAATGCCGGAGTCTTTGTATTCCAACCTCTGCCTTTATCTTTTAGTTATACATGAGCAGATAAAATAACCTAAAAATCAAGCTACCATGAAGCAAACTTTTATTAACTTTGCTTATATACATATATAATATATATATATATATATATATATATATATATATATATATATATATATATATATATATATATATATATATATATATATATATATATATATATATATATATATATATATATATATATATATATATATATATATATATATATATATATATATATATATATATATATATATATATATATATATATATATATATATATATATATATATATATATATATATATATATATATATATATATATATATATATATATATATATATAAATATATATATGGTGTGAAGGAAGGAACAGAGTAGGAGTTTACTATCCTAGCAGTCAGACATCTGAGTTTTTGTTTAAAAGAAGAGATGAGATTTTAACAGAAGAGTAGTAGAGATTGATAAAGAGATAAAGATATAAAGATAACGAATGTTAAAAGGAAAAATAGCGCTTGTATAAGGATAGGTTGAAAGAGTGCTTATGGCACCAATTTCGTTACCAGAGGTCGACAATTCCCAAGTGATGGTTGGGGGAGCTCTTATTGAAAGCGATCCTCTTGACTTCTCTAAGGCTTTCTGTGCTATTTTATTTCTTCCCGAAAGTGTGATTATGTAGCTGTGTTGAGGTATTGAGGTGTTGATGTGTGTGATATAAGAAGTGTTTACAGGACAGGCCTATAGACCTTCTTTAGAAAACCATATAGTAGAAGGCATTATGATGTATAAGGCGTATAAGGAACGAATCATTGGACATCGAACACCGGACAGCCGGACAGCCGTACAGCCGGACAGTCGGACAGCCGTACAGCCGGACAGCCGGACAGCAGGACAGCAGGACAGCAGGACAGCAGAGGAATATTTTACAATCGAACACTCGATATTCCCAATGAGAAAGGATACCTTCATAGTTTCAGGTGGCTATACATCTTCTCCTCTCTCTCTTTACTGTATATATATATATATATATATATATATATATATATATATATATATATATATAATATATATATATATATATATATATATATATATATATATATATATATATATGTGTGTGTGTGTGTGTATGTATGTATGTATGTATGCATGTGTGAGGATGGATATGTATATTGTATATATGAATGAAAATGTCTACAATGAGGAGATTAGTAGAAAGAAAGAAAGAAAAAAAAAAAGAAATCACTTAAATAGATTCATCCAAAACTGCTGAGCAATGTTATAGTTTTATGAATGGGACGTCATTGAATAATCTAAGTTGATGGTTTGTAATAAAAATCTGAAAAGAGGACTAAATTGTTCTGCATTTAATAAAGTGATTTTTTTTTTCCTTTCAGAAATTTTAATTTTGTTTTACTAATATTAATTTTGTTCTTTCATTTTTGATTGGTAAAAAGATGACTCAAACTAAAGGTTAATTTATTCTACTTTTTTTTTCTCTTTTCTCTTTTCTTTTTTTTAAATATATTTTAAAAAAAGAGGATGTATTTGCAATTTATGTAAATTAGAGTGTGAGTTATTT
>SEYY01019184.1:5000-7500 GCA_009176605.1 Armadillidium nasatum | reverse complement strand
ATATATATATATATATATATATATATATATATATATATATATATATATATAATATATATATATATATATATATATATATATATAATATTATATATATATATATATATATATATACAGGGTGAGTCTGTAGGAATGCACTAAACTTCGGTGATTGTATTTTACCCATAAATGCATGAATAAAAAAACCCATAAGTTGTAATCCGATTTTCATTTATTGTAGAATTCAGCGTGTCAAAGACTTATGTATGATGAAGCAGGCTAACACAAAGATTACTTGAAAAATATATTTATTTTACAATAAATTTTCAGGGGTAACATCATGTACCTCTGCATTTTTGGGTTCGTCTGAGAATAGTATTCGTGCTCTCCTAAATTCTTCTAGTTTTTCTTTTATTTGAGCTACTACATTCAAAATACGGTGAATTAGTGCACCTCGATTATTTAACTTTCTTTCGTATATCTCACTTTTCAATAGGCTTCATAACAAAAATCATACATGGTGTGAGGTCTGGACACCTTGGTGGCCAATTAATAGGCCTCCTCGAACAATCCATCTTTCTGGATAAGTTCCGTTTACATATTGTGTGACTTGGCGAGCAAAATGTGGAAGAGCTTCATCTTTCTGATAATACATAACATTTCATATGCTTAAAGGAACATCTTCTTGTAACTCATTTTCCAAAAATTCCAAATGACGTTCTCCTATTAGCAGATTCTCAATAATGAGGACCAATTATCGCCAATCCCACACCACAGGTTAACCGAAAAACGATGCTGAAAATTTGTTTCGACTATTCAGAGGGTATTTTCGCTCAACCAGCGAGGAGAGTTGCGAGTATTTTCGACGCCGTTGCGAGTGAATATTGCTTCATAAGTAAAGAAGTATATCAAACCAAATGACGATTACCGATTTTGGATAGAGAAAATTGCTTGCGTCTAGAAAAGTGTCCCTGTTGTAGGAAAGGTGCACTCTATAGGTGGTATTGATATTAGCCCTGTTCGTGCAATATGTGGAATACTTTTCTTGAGAAATTTCAAGTGGAGCAGGAATTCTTCGTTATCTAGTCGTAGGACTTTGTTACACTAAATCCAGAACACCTTCTACTTTATTTATATCCAGTCTACAGCATGCACGCTAAATCTAGTCTACCGGTCTCTCACAATCTTTTGAAAGTTTAGATAAATACGTTTTTATCCAGAATTCTATGATGCGGAAATCATTGACAATACTCTTCAACCGTATTTATTTTTGATAGAGTGAACAAGGAAACACTATCTATGCTATTAAAATAATCTGTTTTATGAACACTAGATTGCCTTGACATTGATTCTACACATCAACAACTATTGACTTCGAAATGATATACTAAAATGCATTAATTTACTTCATTCGAGAATAAATGGAATATAAGGTCCTTTTTTGATAGTAAAAAAAAAAGAAATGCAATTAAGAGTAATTACATTCTTAAATAACCATTTTAGAAGTTTCAAATAAAAGCTTAATTACTACTAAGAATTAAAAAAAGAAAGAAAGAAATCAAGAAATGCTAATGTTAAGCAATTTTAAGATTTAAAAAGAGGTAGAATAAAGATTAGTTTTATAAATCTACTGAAAAGGGAATTTAAAATTACCTTTAATTGGATTTGTAAGTAAGATGAATTTTCTTCTTTATTAAATAAATGAAAGGGATTTGTTGGAAAATTATTTTGGTGTTAAAAGGAAATTTGTTAACGAAAAGGTATCAAAGAGTTTTTATCTATTGTATTATATCATTTTTCTCTTTAAATCTATATTTTTAATTATCTCTCTTTCTATCTATCTATCTATCTATCTATCTATCTATCTATCTATCTATCTATCTATCTATCTATCTATCTATCTATCTATCTATCTATCTCTCTATTTATCAGCCTACTGATACGCCTTTCCATCAAAATATCTATCTATCTATCTATCTGTCTATCTAATAATTCTCTGTCTCTCACACCCACACATTCACACTCACACCTACACACCCACACACTCACAAAAACAAACTCTCACACACACTCAACACACAACACACACACACACACACACACACACATATATATATATATATATATATATATATATATATATATATATATATATATATATATATATATATATATATATATATATATATATATATATTATATATATAAGTTTTTGAGTTTATTATAAAAGTTTGTGAGAAAGGGAATAAAGAATTGAAGAAGTTTGTTTTACTACAATATTTGAAAAGAAGTTTGTCCGATTTTATGCGAAATAAAAGTAATTATTTTTGAGGAGTGAGATAAAATCTTTAATTTGAATGTTTCTTTTTTATTTTTCTTTTCTTTTTTTTCTTTTCTTTTTTTTTTCTTTTCTTTTTTTTTTAATAAAAGTTTATTAGAAGAAAGATGTTTTGTCCTATTTTTATTAATTTATAAATTATTTTTTTATTTCTTTTTGTTGTTATTATTTTTTATTTATTTT
>SEYY01019183.1:0-5000 GCA_009176605.1 Armadillidium nasatum | reverse complement strand
TATATATATATATATATATATATATATATATATATATATATATATATATATATATATATATATATATATATATATATATATATATATATATATATATATATATATATATATATATATATATATATATATATATATATATATATATATATATATATATATATATATATATATATATATATATATATATATATATATATATATATATATTATATATATATATATATATATATATATATATATATATATATATATATATATATATATATATATATATATATATATATATATATATATATATATATATATATATATATATATATATATATATATATATATATATATATATATATATATATATATATATATATATATATATATATATATATATATATATATATATATATATATATATATATATATATATATATATATATATATATATATATATATATATATATATATATATATATATTCTCTGGCAATGGCCAATGGCCAATGGCCTACTAATTTTCCCAATAGTTGATGGAATATGAAAATCAGAGTCCAATTAAAGGCTAATACGTCTCGACACACGGCGTTTGGAACTGTGCAAGCCAAAGGAAGCTGGGAAAATAGATAAAAGGGGTGTGTTCCAGAATTTACCAATACTGTGCATGTAAGAGTGATCATAGCGGTTAAGTCTGTGGATAGAGAGTTGGACTGAGAAAATATGAAACTGTGAAGGAAGGCGTGTGGCACGAGCCCTTCTCAATGAAGGAAGTATCCGACGTGAGAGTTCCGAAGAACACTGCCAGTTGTAATAGTGGTAATATAGAGAGACACATCAATTCGACATGTAGAAAGAGATTGGAGATTTAATGAGAATCAAGTAATTAATGGAACGATAAATTCTGGATTCCACTTTTTAAAGGTGAGCTGCATGAATGGAGCCACTTCAGATGTGTAAGTTATACTCCGAGGGCAAACAAAACCCCTATGAAGAGCAAGCAGGGGGAGTGACGTAAAGAAATTCTGAAGGTTGTGTCGAGTAGAGAAATGGGGAAAATGAGTTTTGTGGAATTGAATACCTCCATTTTTTTTGTCCCGAATTGAAATACGGGAAAGATCATAGGTTTCTCATTGAGTCATTTAACCGCTATTGGGAGGGACATCTTTCAAACTGAAAGGAGTAATGAATTTTGGAGTCATCAGAATAGGAGTGGATAGCTGATGAAGAATTAGAAGGTCATTAATGTAATATAGAAATAGAATTGGGGGTATGACAGATCCCAGGGGAACACCATTATTAATAGATTAATAAAGAACGGTAGCCATCTACAATATCTGCTATAGAACAACTGAAAAGGAGAGAAGTGTAGATTCTGATAGAGGGAAATTTGCATTTCAGGGAAGGAGCCATTCTGAAATTTTTATTTTATTTTTTGACCGATTGAGCTGAAATTTACAATATATATGCATTTTTTCCCGCTGAAAACATTCGATTTCTGACGTTTTTCTGAGTTTCTAACTGTTTACTAGTTACAGGGGTCAAAATTCAAAAAGAGATTAAATAGAAGTGGTAAAATAGTGGTCAGAATGATCCAAAAACTCCCCTGTACATTCTTAGTCCCAATTTCTACAATATTAACAGAGTACATTTGGGAATATTACGGATAGCATTTGATTATAGAAGTTCAAATTTTTTTTTGAAAAAAAAAATTGAAAAATATATACCCTTCCTGAGAAAAAAGTTTCTTAAAAAAAATCCTGCGTTGAATGTATTTGAAAATTAGATATTGTTTAGAAGAGAAAATGATCTAAAACTTTTATTTAAGACACTTTTAAAACCTAATTGTTTGATTTGAGATACAGCCAATCAAACTTTGGAAAATTTGAAATTTCGTTGAAAATTCGGCCATTTTTGATAAGCTGTATCCTGAATCAGACAAATAGGTTTTAAAAGTGTTTTAAATAAAAGTTTTAGATCTATCCCTCCTCTAATAAAGTTCCAAAAAAGACTTCCAATCCAGATTTTTTTGTTACAAATTTTTTTGTCCGAAGGTGTAAATTTTCCAAAATTTGAAAAAAAAAATTTCGGCACCTGATCAAGTAAGGGCATATAACCTGTTTTCTGTTATGCACACATCAAAACTCCGTAATAAGTTTTTGTAGCCAATAGATTTTTTGAATATACTCACCAAATTTCAGACCAAAAAAATTTTTTATGCGACCTCACCGTAGATTTAAACATACCTTAAATTTCCGGAATTACTTCTAAACTTTAAATCCCTCGTAAAAACGTTAGGAATGGAATTTTTTCGTCGGGAAAAAAGCTATCTATACTGAAATTTCCATTAGAATCGGCTAAAAAAATTTTTTTTCAATAATGAATCCTTCTTTTCAAAGCTTTGTGCCAGACTCTATCGAAAGCTTTCGATATATTTTGCCCCACAGAGAAAGGTTCATCAAAACATCAAAGAGTGAAAGACCAAGAATCAAAGAAAAGGGAAAGATCATCAGTAGGGCGTTCTTCACGCATACCATACTATGTGTGTGTGAAAAACGATAATGCTCCTTCAATTGTCTCTAATTTAGAGGTTTAGGAATTTTCTCTTCATCTCTTTTTGGTTCTCTTTGCCAATCGACTACTAAATCCATTTGCTCTGTTCATGTTTCTCCTAACTCTGCCTACTATCCAGCTTTTCGACTTTCTGATTTCCAAAATAGAGTACAATATCTCTTAATTCTCCTTTCTCTGAAATCAATGGATTTCTTCTAGTCCTCAAGATTCATTCGGTGAACTTGTCCAAAATTTCTCTATTCAAAATAATCTTGAGCACATAGTGCGATTCCCTACATGTATCCTCTGATTGACTTCGACATGAATCCAACATTCTATCCTTTACTTAACTTCTATTCCTTCATTTTATTAAGCTATTAAATTTGTAGGTTTCTTCGTCACCTTATCTCTATATTATCTATCACTTTCAGTTCTCCTAGAGAAAGAACACGCCCCTAGTGCAAGAACACGATTTTTGTTTTTTCGGTACCACAAACTAGTCGGACTCGCAGTCGTACTAATTTGGTCTGCCCTGGAATGATTATTTTTTAAGTGGGACTGAAATGATTTTGTCTCTCATGGAAGAATAAATTCCATTTTTAACCCTACAACTAAAATAACAAACCTTTTTTTTAAATTTATCTTGTTCTCTCACTATTAACACCTCTTCTCCAGACAATTGGCATTCAGACACTGTTTGCTGATGGGATGTGTCTTATATTTCTCATAAAGAAAACGTGATTGATGGAGTATAGTAGCACGTGTGTGTAACAATATTATACGTAGCATACATATTGAGATTAAAAGGTAGGAGAAATTAGGCCTACCTAATGTACAAAAAGCTTAAAATATTTGCATTTTATGCTTTAATAATCAGATTAACCTTATCATTTTGTCGAATTAGGTGCATATTATACCCAAGAAGGAACATTTTTCTCGAAAACATTAAAGAACCTTTGTACAATGAAAACTTATTAATATAAATATTGTAATAATAATAATTATTATTATTATAATAATAATATTAAGAAAAATAATAATAATTGTTATTATTATTTTTATTTTAAATAATAAAATAAAGTAAAAATATTCTAAATTGTGAAGTACAAAAATTGAAATATGTATACTTTTCTTAAAATTTCTATCAAAATGTTTCTTGCAGTATAAACGAATGTTTGCACCGTCGGTTGCATTTCATTTGTAACCATCGTACTAATAGAAAAGCTCGAGCGGCAAGCGTGAACACACAATTCTCTCGTCCGTTATATTAAAGGATGCGTTTCCAAAATTTTTGCAAAACCACATACAATATTTTCTTTGTTTGGAATAATTAATCAAAATTATATGAACCTTTTTTTCCATTAAATAAAGCTTCATTGAAGTGTTACTAAAAAATAAAAAGTTTCTTAAATATTTATTCCTCTTATTAAAAAAATTAAGATATATATATATATATATATATATATATATATATATATATATATATATATATATATATATATATATATATATATATATATATATATATATATATATATATATATATATATATATATATATATATATATATATATATATATATATATATATATATATATATATATATATATATATATATATATATATATATATATATATATATATATTATATATATAAATAATTAATAATAATAATAATAATAATAATAATAATAGATAAAAAATAAAACAATCAACAATGGAGGATTAAAAACAAAAAGAAAAAGGCAACAGTTTTCAGAGACTCATTTCCTGTCTCCCTCATCAGGCCAATAGTAAGAGAAAAATGAGCGAAAAACAAGCAAAGAGCAGCGCGAAGTTAACTCCGAGGTTTAACAAAATTAGGGTGTATTGAAAAAGCATGAAGTAGTTGGTAGCGTGCTGTCGGTTTTCTGTGTATTTTAAAAGATAGATTATTATTGTCGTGTAATTTAAAAGATCCAAAAAAGATATCTGACCATCAGTCTGTGCTTCAAATGAAAATTTAATAGTAGCTGTTAGTTGATTTAATTTCAGTAAGAATAATAATAATAATAAGAATAGTAACGGGAATGAATCAGGAACCAATATTAAAATATCATTAACGTATCGGTACCAGAATTTTTTTAAACTACGTTCGGGGATATTAGAAAGGAGGTGGTTCGACCCCAGAGAAGGATTCCCAAAAGAGTTTCTATTTTCACAATATACATATTTACTGATGAGTTTACAGCATTGTAATTAAATAATATCTTAAAAAGGAAAAATAGAGGGAACAACAGGGTGAAAACCAAGTGATATTGCCTTGACGGGATCTCGTATGCTTGAAACTGTTCTTGAATCGAAATTTTCTGGGTTCGTGGATAGCTCAGCGGTAGAGCATCGAATCTTTGTCATTCTCAGTCGCAACGCGGTAGTTCGACCTGTATATTATATATATAAATATATTATATATATATATATA
>SEYY01019182.1:0-18269 GCA_009176605.1 Armadillidium nasatum | reverse complement strand
ATCTACTATGCAGGTGTCTCCACCCTTCATTATTCCTTTCAGTTTGAAAGACGTCCCATTCCAACAGCAATTTTAAATAGACTCGAGAAGGGTAGCCTTCTGGCAACTAGCTCTGATCTTTCACTTATTTCAAATTGGGGTCGTTTCCAATGGTTGTTTCAATGCAGTAAAAACTCAGTTCCTCCATCTCTCCACTCGACCCAGTCTTTCACACAACTATGATATCTTCTTCGAAAACGTATGCAACTCAAACCTTCATCTGTTCTTAATATTCTCGGTGTATCTTTTCTCGTGATCTTTATTGGAAAGATCATATTACTTCTCTTTCTAAACAAGGTGGGATGTTCTTAGACGCCTTCATAATTTCTTCACGCCATCTAGTTGTTTGCTCTCTATGAGGGTGTTGTTTGCCCTTGTATAGAGTCTGCATCACACATCTGGGGTAGTTTCACTCATCCAGCTCTCCTTAACAAGGTGGAGTCTAGGGCTTTTCGTTTCATTAATTCTCCCGCTCTTTTTAGCTCTCCAAAATCATTCTGCCCATCGAATTGTTGCGTCACTCTCTCTATGCTATCCCTATTATAATGGACATTGCTCTTCTGGATTCTCTCTGCGCATACCTCCTCCATTGAGAAGAGCTCGTGTGACACGTCTTTCTACACAGTCTCATCCTTTCTATGTCCAACTCTCCGACTCCAGACTTAACCACTATGGTAAGTCTTACGTATACTCTACTGGTAAATTCTGGAACACAATCCCTAGAGAAAATATTGAAATTGGAGAACTGGTTAAAAGGAATATTTAAAGCTTGAAGAAGTCCAAAAAAAAAACTTTTTTCTTTTCATCATATTTTAACAGAAAAGGAAGTAAAATATAAATTAATTTTTTGGAGGCAAAAAAAAAGATTTTTTTAAAAATTAATTCTTTACTCTATTAATGCTAATAAGAATGATGATAATGATTATGATAATAATAATGATAATAATAATAATGATGTATATTTGGACTGTTCCGTTCAGGCTGCTGGATTGGTGATGGGCAACTTCGTTTATCTTCTCTCCCCTGTGGAGGAATATGGAATACACTATAAATATACTGTAAATACACTTTATACAGTAACACTAAAATATAAAAGATTTCATATGGAGATTTCTAGTCATGCAACTTAGGGTATTCAGTCTGTTTCTAAAACCACCTAATAATATGGATAGGCCCTATTGTAATAACTAGACAAATTATTAAAAAAATGGTAAAAATTTCAGGAGATATGTTGTGATACTAAACTGTATGCAGTTCACCACAATGATATATCAACCTCAAGACAGTAAATGGTAGTATAGGGCTATTCAAATCCTAAATTATTCTTATTGGATGATTTAATCAACTTTAAAACCCAAATAATTGAGAAATTCTAATTATTGAATATTGCAAACAACTCTCCTAAAGGCATACATGAAATCAACAATAAATTGAGTATAAAATAAGGCTCTAGCCTTAAATAACTAAAAATGAAAGTTTAATTCATCCACAAGGTTTATTTTTTTGTTTTGTGGGTGTTGAGCAACTAAGAAAGAGATATTAACCAATCAATTGACCTCACCTGTGAGATTTTGGCTTCCTTTCTTCCGCAAATGTCTTGATTAGAACAATGGTAAATATTCCAATATATCAAGATGTACTAGGATTAGTTCTGGGACTGGTCGGCTTGATCTTCTTTTGTGTTTTTAGTTAGTGCACATTACAGCTGTTAACAAAAAATATATTCTGCAGTAAAAATTCTTAGACATATATATCTTTAGTTAGGGCAAAATATGAAAGTCCTATAGCTGTTCTATCTAGCTCCTTTTTTTTGCCATGCTATGACCAGCATTTTTTGTGATACCACTTTTGGAGAGTTTTTTTTTTCTCTGAGGCATTTTAGTGGATTTTTGGGCAGGGTCAAATGACTGAATTTATCTCTTTCTAGTTACTTTAAAGATTTTTTTTTGAAATTAATTAAAGTTTTTACTCTATTTTTATTATTCAAATGTCATATATGCCTCTACCAGAGTCATTTCAATTTTTTGTAATGAATTTTAGCAAACTGGGAGATATAATAATATGATGATTTGTGAGAAGACTGAGAAAACTCAACAATGATGACATAATACAGTAAGCAAGTTGGGATATGAGAAAACTGAGAGAACTAAAATGATGACATAATACAGTAACTAAACTGGGAGATAAATAATGATTTAAGGTTCAATAAGAAACTATGAAGTATGGAATGGTGGCTTAATATTTTATAAGAAACTAGTTTTCTGAAACTAGTTTTCCAGACACTCCAGGCCAAGGGTTCAATTTATCCAAATTGAACTGATGAATAATTCACCAAAGAGAAAACAAAAAAACTAAAAACTAAAATGGAACAATGAATATTTTAAAAATAAATAAACACAAAACACAAAATAAAAGAGATCACATAAGTAAATGAAATGTTTAAGCATATATGATTTAGAAACCTAAAAAAAATTTTTTTTTTTTTTTTTAAGTAATATCAACTTATATACTAAATTAAACTCTACCTTAATAATAAAATATAGGTGCTTAATCTACTTTTATTTAATTCCTAAAAATTTCTTAATATTATCTCTGCCCTTTAAAGCAGCATGTCTCTTTGGTCTTTGTCCCAGCACACCACAGGGACTTTGTTCTATAGGAATAGGAACAGGAACAGGGTCAGTTTGGACAGAACTATCTGGACACTGATCTCCATCCATGACCCTTTCTTCACCCAAATTTTCAATATCCTCTACTGTTTCCTGACTGGGGGACAGTAGAAGTATTAACTGGGAAACATGCCGTTTGATCATTTCTCTAGTGCTTCCTTTGAATAGGGTTGCACCAGTTACTTCTCCCTTTATATTTTTGGAGACCTCTTTGACTATTCCCATTGGATAGTTAGCTGGTTTGGTAAAATTATCCTTAATTAACACAATGTCACCAACAGTCAATGCTTTATGAGGGACAACTTTATACCTATCCTTTTTGTCTACCGCCTGTTTAATAAGTGTATAAATAAACTCAGAATGGTATTTTTCTTTTAAGGTTTTTAGAACATTTTGGAAGGAATTATAAGAATCTTTGATAAATTTAACAGGTGCAGTACTTAAATTTTGGGTATTAGGAGGTTCCTGTATATCAGGGAGTATATTGAAGGATACAAGTTCATGACCATGAATAAGGATTTCAGGGGTTATTGCTTCAGGGACATTTTGAGAGTCTCTAAGGGTTTCCTTAAAAGCTACAGGGCGACGGTTTGCTAAGTGTATGGTTTGTTCTATGAAAAACTCAAACTCTCGCAGTGAGAGTACATTCTTTTTGATGGACCCATATAAAAGTCTTTTGGTTACTTTTACTAGTGTTTCTACCATGGAACCCAATTCACTCCTACCTTTATCAAAATGTTCAAATGCAATAGTATGGATACCCTTTTCATCAAAATACTTTTTTGTTTCCGCATCTTTTAAAAAGTCTTTAATGACATTACCCCCAGCAACTATTTGAGTTCCCAAGTCACTAATACAATATTGTGGTACCCCAAACTGATAACAATGCAATTGAATGGCTCTAAGGAACTCCTCTGTACTCATGTTCACACAGACTTTCAGATTCACTGCTCTACTCCACATACAAGTTATACATAAGACATACACCTTTTTACGGTCTTCCTGCTCTTTCACATAGAATGGACCACAGTAATCTAAATATATATAGTTAAACGGAATATTGGGAGGGTTGGCCCGGAATTCCCTATAAGGACTTTGATTAATTTGTATAGGCAATTCATTAAACCGTCTGCATGTAATGCATTTTCTGACAAGTTTTTTTACTGTGGAATAATAACTGGGAATCCAATATGTTTTCCTTAATTCAGATAAAAGTGTGTAAACTCCCGCATGTGAAGTTTTTTCATGATAATGCTGTATGATGAGGTTGGTTAATTTACTTTTCTTTGACAGTAATAAGGGAAACTTGTAAAAGGAATTATCTTTCATGCGTTCTAGCTTACTGCGTACCCTTAGTAGTCCCTCTGGATCCACATATATATTCAACTGTCCAACTATGTTGGGCATTTCTTTTTTCTTACCACTGTTGGTAAAAAACTCAAAAACCTCAGGGTATTCTATTCTTTGATCTAGTCTTAAGATATGTTTGACAGATTGTTCATATTCATTTGAATAAATTTGGGCCCTTCCACTATCAAAGGGAATAGAATTCTTTTCTTTAAGTTTAATTTTTAATTTGTTAATAAAGGTTAATACATATTGATATTTTTTAACTATTTTAGAGAACTTGGAATATCTTTCAAGATCTTTCAGATATTGATTATTACTCTCCTGGTTAATATTTAAAAAGCAATTAGTTTGGTTGTTACTAATAGTATTTGAGTTTAAGGCTGGGGTAGGAATGGTAATTTGTAGTGAATGAGAGTTAATATCAGACTCTTCTGACTTAAGAAAGTTTGGTCCTGTGAAATAATTGGATTTCATTAATTGTTTTGGAGATAAACAACGAGAAATGCAAGTCCGCTGGGTTCTCCAGCCCAGCTACAAATGAGTAAGTTATGGGTTTTTGTTCACAAAGGTGGGAAATTCTTTGCAATCTATTTTGGACAAAAACTGAACGTTTTTGTAGCTTTTCTCTTTTACATAGATAAGAGTCCAACCAGGATAATGTTACAACACTGTCTGAGTAAATGTGGAGGGACTCTACTTGAATGGGGTTTATACAGTGGTCACCACATAGTTCATTGTATAAGTCTAAAATGCATTCTGTCGCTAAAGTAACACTCAGTAATTCCAAAGTTGGAATAGACTTACGCTTTAACTGTGCATTCACTAAACGGTTTTTGGCAGAAATAAAGCTAACCTTTTTATCACTTATACATTGTATGAAATTGACTGCTCCAAATATATCTTTACTACTGTCTGCAAAAGTGATGAGACGGTACTTGTCGTCTCTTTTGCCTATGAAACGTTCAATCTCAAAGACTGGGGAAGCATTGACTTGTTTCACAATGTTTCTCCACTCTCTCATGTGGTCTTCAGATAAAGTTTGATCCCAGTCTAACTCTTTGTTACATTGTAAGCCATGAAGGAAAAGTCTACTTCTATTGAGAATAGGCCCATTAAAGGAAAAGAGATCAAATTGGCTAGCAATGGAACTTAATATTTTTCTTTTAGAATTAGCATTTAAATCTAGCTGAATGGGTTTTGTATAAATTACATCCTTATGTGTATCCCACTGTAACCCTAAAAGTTTAACACTATGTGAAGGTATATCTGACTCTGAATTTAAAATTAGTTCATTTACTTTGGGAGAGTTAGTAATAAATTGTTGTAACCCAAAATGGTAAGGCTGAAAAATGGAAGGAAGTTGTTTATAACCCCATAAAACCTCTTCCTCTGTGTTATATGAAAGTGCACAATTATCCATATATGACATTTGATAAATAATTTTTTTCAAATCTTTCACATCACTTTCATCATTTTCCACATTCAAAACTAACATGTAGAATAGAGCTAGCATTAATAGTGTTGGAGCACACCGAATACCAAAACACAACCTTACATTTTTATATCCTACTATGGAAAAGTCACCTTTGGATGGGTTTCTAAACCAAAGAAATAAGAGTCTATTTTGATCTATTTCACTCAAACCTATGGAATTAAATGCTTTCTTTAAATCAAAACATACAAGATATTTATTAAACCTTAACTGTATTAGAGAACTGGCTAGTTTATGATTAAGATTGGGACCAGGAAGAATAGCTTGGTTATGTGATATGGTCAATCTTGTCATGACTTTTTTCACAAAGATTGGAGAGAAAAACCACCCTACATTTAGTAGTTTCTCTATCTAGTTTAAAGACACCCATATGTGGAAGAAAGCTAGCTTCTGGGTGTTCTTTCAGGAAGTCTTCAACATTATCTATCCTCTCGATAATACCTTCTTTTTCTTGGTCTTTGATAGCTTGTTCCATAAGGTCTAAATGAGCGGGTTTTTTCTTTAGTTTTTTGAGACTGGAAAGCAAGACTTTTTCCGCTAAGTACTTGTTTTTTCCTAATAAATGGGCGGTTTGACTATCCCAAAACAGAGGCATGACCAATCTGCCTGTGCCATCTCTCTCCAGATGTTGTAAGGCAAAATGAACTAAAGTATCATTTATTTCAGAAGATTCCTCTTTATATTCATTCATTTCTAATGATGTATATTTGATACATTGGTTTTCTAGGATTTCTCTAGTAGCCTTATCTAATTCATTTTCATTTATTTCTCCTCTATCATCCAACACATCATAACTTAAATTACACTCCACACTCTCCTCTCCCACCTCACTAATTACTTCACCATGATTGTTTTCCTCAGCTAGAGTAGTCATGTTGAATGCATGAGTGTTTAAGGGTTGTGTGAGTTTTGATGATGTATCCATTTCTGGGTTAGGGGGCATGTGAGTTAAGTCTCTGAGTATTTGATCACAATCTCCCTTTAGTACAATGCCAATAGAAGTCTTAGCATATAAAGATTGTTCACCAAATAATACATCAGTCTCAGGTAAGCAAAATGCAGATTTTGTTCCTAATATTAAGTCAATATCACTGATCTCATTGCTGAAGCGAGCCAGTCTTTTATCCGCTAGCTTATAACCCTTGTCCAGGACATCCTGTACAATCCTGGGTAGGCCTGGTAGTTCTAGGGATATGGAAATAGTGGGAAGGCATAAGGCCTCTATCAAATATTCAAACTTACCAATTTTTAGGGGTATTTCAACTACCTGTGAGTGGTGGTTTTGAGTTTTGTTTATCCCATTGACAGTGAGATTAATTTTTCTTTAATAATTTTGAAATTATAAAGTTTTGCAGTCTCAAAGGAGACTAAATTACTTTGACACCCCCCATCCTTTAGAATTCTTAACTCTTTACCATTAGTATAGGCAGTAAAGGTAGGTAGAATGGTTTTATTTGGTATACACGCCTGAAGGGCAGATTCATTTATGGTTGCCAAACTGCTATGGGACATGACTCGGGTTTGGTTGTTTTTACTTTGTTTTCCCTTTTGGCCAGGATTATGCTTACTACTATTACTATTCTTGTGTGTTTTATAATTATCATTACCAGAATCGTTTCTAGGATAGTTTTCAATACACAAATAAGAGAAATGATACTGGTTACATTTTTTACATGCATTTCTAAAACTAAATCTACACTCTGATGTGGGATGGTCATTAGCACATGTAATGCAAATATTGAATTTTCTTAATTCTGCTAATTTAGATTTGGGATCAGGAAAATTTGGGCATTTATATATAGGATGAGATGCATCCTTGGAATTTTTGGAACATAAAATACATTTGATATTGGGGAAGTTTACTGCATAAGAGGAGGTAACCTTAGTTTCCCGCTTTCTATTATCCATGAATTTTTTCTCATTCAGGGTATACCTATCTGCGGCCTGAAACATATTGGTTTCAGACATTTCCTCTAGAGTTGGTCTAGAGTTATTTGTAATACTAACTAAGATACTTTGGAACTTATAATTTAAACCATTCCACAGGAAATATTGTAAAAAATCTTCCACGCTTAAATCTAGTTTTTTTGTTTTATAAATGAGAGTTCTCATTTCACCTATATATGAAAATGGATCAAAATCGGAAATGGGTTTAAGTTCAGCTAATTTTTTTATTAGTTTTGCTTTTTGTATCTCAGGGGAAGCTAAAGCACTCATGAGGAGAGCCTTTGCTCTACTATAGCTTTCCTCGTCAGGTTCAAGTGATTCTATTAATACAAGGGCTCTACCTGAAATTTGTTGTCTTAATATGAGCAACTTATCATAATCTGAATAGGGATGCTGACTAAGTGTATTCTCTAACTGGGAAAAAAATGCGGCAAGGTCTTCCCCTTCTTTGCTACTAAAAGTTGGTAAAGGAGCAGTGGCCCTCCTGAGTAGGGATCTACTTTCCTCTCTTATGGGAATTGTATTTAAATTAGAGGGAGCATTAGAAATATCGGGGAGAATTTAGAGCTGCCAGTATATCCTGGTATTTATTTTGATATTCCTGACACGCAGCAAATTCTTGTTCTAATACACTAGAATCGGATTCTTCCGTAAATTTTTGATCTAGAATTTCTGCATCTAAGAGATCTAGATCTTTCCCAAATTTTTCAAACTTGGCCCTTAATCTTTGTATTTCTGCTTGAGAACTAGGTATATTATTTTGATATTTATTATACTCAGTTGTGACACTGGTTCGAAGAAATTTTCTCTTCGCTGTTAATATCGTTAAATTGGTCATTTTTCTTATGAGAAAATTTCTTACTCTCACCCCTAAATATAGTATAAAATTCTACCAATGCTTAAAATATAATACCTGTACGGATCAAGTTTATCTTCACTTAACACAATATATACCCAATATAGTATATAAACCTACAAAGTACTTAAATATAATACCTGTATGAATATAATTTTATCCACTCTTAACACAAAAAATTTTTTGGTTAGTTTTTTAGGATGATTATTAACTAATAACAAATAATTTGCAATTGGTATTCAAATATGAGAAAAAAAAAAAATCTTCAAGTAGAGTTGGAATTTGTGATACTTGAAAAGGAAAAAAAAGTAAAAAAAAATTTATTTTTTTTATTTTTAAAAAATGGAAAAAAAAAAAAAATTTATATATATTTTTGAAAGTAAATATTTTTGAAATCTGTTAAAGACAGATTTTTGTTTTTTGGACAAACTTTCAAAAAATGCGTATATAATATAGATTTGGTAAATACACCAACCTTTAGTTTTAATAATAAAAAAATTTCCTTTTTTTTTTTTTGAAACCTGTTATATCCAGATTTTAGTTCAGACAAAAATATTTTCAAAATTGTGATATTGTATAAATCTGGTACATGCACAGATTTAACGTTTTAATATACAATTTTGTACAGGTAGATATTTTGTTAATATCTAAAAATATAAGATTATATTTTTTTTGAGTTTAACGTAAAAAATTGGTTTGATGTAAAATTGGGTTAGGTTAGGTATTTGGTAAGGTTAAGCTTGGTAAAGTGGTTAGGTTAAACTATTGAGTTTAACGTAAAAAAAAATTTTGTTAGAAAATAATTTTGAGTTTTAACGTAAAAAAAGTTTTTTTTTTTTTTTATGTTCAGGTTAGGTATATTAAGATCCGCCAACCAGCCCTCAGAACAGTCCTAGTTATTATGCTATGCTCAAAACCACGTTGAGCGCCATAGAGAAAATATTGAAGTTGGAGAACTGGTTAAAAGAATATTTAAAGCTTGAAGAAGTCCAAAAAAAAAAACTTTTTTCTTTTCATCATATTTTAACAGAAAAGGAAGTAAAATATAAATTAATTTTTTGGAGGCAAAAAAAAGATTTTTTTTAAAATTAATTCTTTACTCTATTAATGCTAATAAGAATGATGATAATGATTATGATAATAATAATGATAATAATAATAATGATGTATATTTGGACTGTTCCGTTCAGGCTGCTGGATTGGTGATGGGCAACTTCGTTTATCTTCTCTCCCCTGTGGAGGAATATGGAATACACTATAAATATACTGTAAATACACTTTATACAGTAACACTAAAATAAAAAAGATTTCATATGGAGATTTCTAGTCATGCAACTTAGGGTATCCAGTCTGTTTCTAAAACCACCTAATAATATGGATAGGCCCTATTGTAACAACTAGACAAATTATAAAAAAAATGGTAAAAATTTTAGGAGATATGTTGTGATACTAAACTGTATGCAGTTCACCACAATGATATATCAACCTCAAGACAATAAATTGTAGTATAGGGCTATTCAAATCCTAAATTATTCTTATTGGATGATTTAATCAACTTTAAAACCCAAATAATTGAGGAATTCTAATTATTGAATATTGCAAACAACTCTCCTAAAGGCATACATGAAATCAACAATAAATTGAGTATAAAATAAGGCTCTAGCCTTAAATAACTAAAAATGAAAGTTTAATTCATCCACAAGGTTTATTTTTTTGTTTTGTGGGTGTTGAGCAACTAAGAAAGATAATATTAACCAATCATTTGACCTCACCTGTGAGATTTTGGCTTCCTTTCTTCAGCAAATGTCTTGATTTGAACAATGGTAAATACTCCAATATATCAAGAAGTACTAGGATTAGTTCTGGGATCGGTCGGCGGGATCTTCTTTTGTGTTTTTAGTTGGTGCACATTACAGCTGTTAATAAAAATATATTCTGCAGTAAAAATTCTTAGACATATATATCTTTAGTTAGGGCAAAATATGAAGTCCTATATCTGTTCTATCTAGCTCCTATTTTTTTCCATGCTATGACCAGCATTTTTTGTGATACCACTTTTGGAGAGTTTTTATCTGGGGGCATTTTAGTGGATTTTTGGGCAGGGTCAAATGACTGAATTTCTCTCTTTCTAGTTACTTTAAAAGATTTTTTTTTTTTTTGAAATTAATTAAAGTTTTTACTCTATTTTTATTATTCAAATGTCATATATGCCTCTACCAGAGTCATTTCAATTTTTTGTAATGAATTTTAGCAAACTGGGAGATATAATAATATGATGATTTGTGAGAAGACTGAGAAGAACTCAACAATGATGACATAATACAGTAAGCAAGTTGGGATATGAGAAAACTGAGAGAACTAAAATGATGACATAATACAGTAACTAAACTGGGAGATAAATAATGATTTAAGATTCAATAAGAAACTATGAAGTATGGAATGGTGGCTTAATATTTTATAAGAACTAGTTTTCTGAAACTAGTTTTCCAGACAATCCCTTTATCCGTTTTCTTAACTTCCTTTGACTTGCACACTTTCAAGTGCCGTGTATCTGGACATGTTGGGATCTGATGACCAGGATAGGACTTTTCCAACTCTGGAGGAAATTGGTATGCCTCCAGCCTTTGCCCTCCGGAGGATATATATATATATATATATATATATATATATATATATATATATATATATATATATATATATATATATATATATATATATATATATATATATATATATATATATATCTTATAAATTCTTTTGACAACGATAAAAATACCAATACGTGTAAACTTTGTGGTACATAAGTCAAAGTTTATTAAGCTCATAGGTTATTTGCCTATAAGACCTACGCAGCTTCCACTGGTGGACAAAGGGTCTCACTAAGCTTACAAAGAAACCTATGGGTATTTTTATATGGGACTGGGGTCACGGCATCCCTCCTGTGGAGCCTGCAATGTCTTTATGTATGGTATTTGTGTCATTTCCCATATTGCTCCCTTGATATGAAAATTAATTTTTATATATTCGGTGGATATATATTGTTGCGATTTGCTTGTAAACAGAAATCGCGGAGAATAAGACAGTAATGTGACTGTCTGTCCTAAAGATTCTTTAAAAAGTAACAAACCAAATTTAGATATATTAGCCTAAAGAAATTAATAATTATAAACAATAAAATCTAAAGTTACTCACCAAATATTAATATAATCTTCTAGCCAAATTTTAAGTATAACTTTTAGGTATTTTTTCCATAAAAAGTTCTTCAGGAAGAAGCGCCTTATTAATGTTTAAGACTTTATTTAAATTTTAGTAAGTATTTTAAAAGATAAACTGAACCTCTCTTAACTGAACAATTGCCAAATATTAAACATCAGGGCAATAAATCTTAACTCCAGTTACAACTTAGAACTTTTAAAAAAGTTAGTCATGTATTATAGTCAAATTTTAAAGCCCCATAGAATGCCTAACAAGCCTACTCTTTGCTAAAATTTAAGATCAAACAATGCAAATTAAATAAAGAGTAAGACTGTCAATGTATTAGTTCCAATATAGCAATCAGAGCCCAAATTCAAAGTCCCAACATTTTAATAAACAATTAATAGTCAAAGAAAGGTTTTAAGTAGTTATACTTTACGTTCTGGAAGATCTTGTCGACGAGGTTGATATAATTATTAAAGAACTCTTACATTTCAATTTTGTTTTCTAACGAGTTCTGAGTTATAAGAGCAAGTAAGTCTAGCGTGTTCAAAATCGCCTAACAAGCTTATTGTTGCCATTCCTAATGGGAATCTAGTTTTAGGGAAATTTTGTCACCTCAAATTTTAACCAGAGATTTTGCATTTCACCTATATATATATATATATATATATATATATATATATAATATATATATATATATATATATATATATATATATATATATATATATATATATATATATATATATATATATATATATATATATATATATATATATATATATATATATATATTTCCATACAGAGATGGAATTTATGAAAATACTTTTTCATTTTAATTTATTCCCTAAGTTCCAAGTGGAAAAAAGTACTAATTAACGAGTGTCTCACTAATATCTTCCAGACCCACTCGTCATTTTCCTACTGTACCCAAACAAAAAATATACTTAAAACTTTTGTATATAGGATAACTTTCATCTCAACTTAAAAGAAATATTCTTACTATAATGGAAGCTACATTCTCGCAACGCCAGTTCATTCATAAATTATAACTACTTCTCAATTTATAATTTCTTCAGAAACAAAAAATCCCATACAATGATTCTCAGATTCTCATTAATTTATTTATTTAAGTGAACCAGCAAAAATGCAGGATATGTAGGCCAAACTGATAAGCATATAAGTAAAGATTGATAAGCATAGAGGAGTTTCCTTTAGAACAGACCATCCTCTTTTCTCACCTGTACACTCTGCCATAAAAGATCATGCACATACCCACCCCTTTTTCTTTATTTAATTTCTCTATTCTTTAACATACATCTTCCCTTTTTGACAGTAGGATTTTGAAGTTTTATATGCAAAAACCATTGCCCATCTTTAAACGTTCAAGCTTCTTCTATTGTCCTTTTCACCTCAGTAATTAAGTCCTTTTTCCCAAAATAGTCCAGCCCTATTGTTTTTATTTATGTTGTTCCAATATTAATATTATTACTTTATTTTTTATTGCACTAATTATTATTTTAAATATCTTGTATATAGTTAATGAATTTATATTTTGATTGTATCTTAAAATAGAAATTTGTAAAATTTAATGTATGCTGAAGACGAACCGTGAACGGTTATTAAACTTTCACAGAGTATTAAATGTGTATTTGGAAAGAAAAAACCCTTAGTATTTGCTAAAACCATTATAATTAGATTAAGATTCACTAGGAAAGAAGCTATCTACATATATATATACTATATATATATATATATATATATATATATATATATATATATATATATATATATATATATATATATATATATATATATATATATATATATATATATATATATATATATATATATATATATATATATATATATATATATATATATATATATATATATATATATATATATATATATATATATATATATATATATATATATATATATATATATATATATATATATATATATATATATATATATATATATATATATATATATATATATATATATATATATATATATATATATATATATATATATATATATATATATATATATATATTTATATAATTTTTTTCCTTCTTCTTATTGGTCATAACGAAAACGTCCTTAATTTATTTGCCGTACACATAGATAGTATGACGTAAAATGAGTATAAACAAAGATTAGAGGGCTGCACAAGTGAGCTTGTGAGTTGTGATGGCCGTTTGATGTTCAGTATTATGTCTGCCTCGGTAAATATTATATGCATGTAATTGGTGAAGTCTGCTCTAGGGGAAAAAATATTGAAATAAAGATATCCCGTCTTCAACCTTTGGAGCTGAAGGAGGTATTTTGTTGTCCCCTGTAGCTCTTAAGATTTCATTTATTTATCTTATTTTACGTGTTCATGGTTACCTGGGAGTCTCATATCCATCATGGTTGTTCTCCTGTGGAAAAGAGCATGGATTTGTACCTAAGTTGGTAAGCAGAAGAGAAATAATTTACCAGAAGATAGGATCAGTTACAAAAATAATAGAATAGCCTCCATTGTTGAACCTTTGGAGGGTCCACCTTCAGATATCTTAAATAAGAATATTCTTGATGCACTCCCAGTGTGATCCCCTTCCAATGTTGTGATATTACTGAAATCCACTGAAAATTTGTTGATCTTTATCAACCCCAACAAATTGATTGCTTTGTTAAATACATTTCCATTTGATAAGTAAATTATTGAGGAAATAGGTTTGAAATTTTAAATTTTCTTACCCTGTACTGGCTTTTGAATCATCGAAGTCTGCAAGGACACATCCCATGAAGATGAGAATCAGGAAATTTAGGTTTCTGAAAATTTTAACATTTTTGTCACTTGAAGTCTTTAAAATTTAATTTACTATCACCAGTATTTTAATAATGAAACTAGTGCTATTAACCCATTATATTTACCTCATTAGACTGTAATGGACATATTTCTAATTTGTTTGTAATATTGAAATTAAACTTTCATTACACAAAATCTGTAATTCTTTGAATTTTTTTTTCTGAAAAAATGTATATAATCATTAATTTAAGTGAATATTGTCTATTCTACTATTTCCTTATAATTAAATTAATCTCAGTTAAAATTATTTCTAATTTTCTTACCCTAAAATTTCAGTACTTTTGACCTCTTTACACATTTTAGGGAACCCTGGCCAGAACACAGGCCCAGCCCTAGTAAAATTTCAACCCTGGTCAGTCCCTAGGCATCAGTTTAGCTATATTTAATGCATTTAATTTTATTGAATTAATATATTTTTACTTCAACAGAGTAGAAATAATTACAAGTCAAAAGTGGCTCACCAGAGCAAAAAAATAATCAAATTTAGAATTGAAAATTATAGTACTGATTTAATTCTAATTACCGATACATATTTTTATTTTTGTTCTATTTAAACTATAAGTACAAAATATATTGAAATATATTTAATATATCTTATTCAAGCTTACAATAAAAGTATCAAAGCCTAAAAATTTTAGTATAAAGTTATGCCTATACTCAGATTTCCAAGGTGAAGTACCTTTTGGATATCCTTTGTTTTTTGTTTTTTCCTTATAAATGCCAGGTTGCTGCTTTAGCTTGAACATGATGTTTTTAAAACATTTTTAGCAATTTAATGAGCTAAATTTATTATTTTATATCTGGTATGGAAAAAATAAATATTGATTACCTTGTAATGCTTATAAATCACCAGGATATTTGTAAATATTAACTGTTTGATAATATATATATATATATATATATATATATATATATATATATATATATATATATATATATATATATATATATATATATATATATATATATATATATATATATATATATATATTGATCTTACACTTACAATGTTCACATAAAATTATCTATAGTTCACAGTACACAGGATAGCCTCTTTATATACACAAAATAAAGAAAAAAAGAGTAATGGAAAACGTGGAAAACGTTTTACTGTGAAATTTATCACACTACTGACATTTCTTTTCCCAAAGTGAATATTAAATATTAAAATTTTATAAAAAAAAATTTATGATAATCTCATAAACCATTAAGGTCTCTTATCTATATTTTCTACCTGATAGGTATAGAGATTATAACTCCAGATTAGCACTAGGCAATAAGGCCCTAGACTGGCACCTGTGAGAATTATAAATAATTACCCCAGTGCCTCACCTCAGTTTAAATGATCTAAAAATATATAATGAATTAATAATAATAATAAAAACACAAAGAATATATAACCTACCCTTGAAAGGGTAATATGCCTTCTTGAGAATAACAACCTGTTTGAATAAGAATAACCTGTTTTTAATTATTGCCCGAAATGGGAACAATAGCTCATAAGACTTTTCATTAGCACAAGTGCACTCAATAAATAATAATAATAATAAAATAAATTTAACACAGAAGAATAACATTAACGTATCTAAACAAATAAACACGTTAACATCAATCTCCCTTCACGCTCTCCAGTCTAGGACATGCACATGCACATTAATATTGTGGTCCCAAGCACAGTCAAAATCAAACAGCATAACAGCAAAGCAACAAGCAGGTAAGACTATATTCCTCAGAGAATACTCCATGCAATCTGAAACGAGAAAAATATACTTGGCAGCAGCCAGCCCCTTACTATATATATATATATATATATATATATATATATATATATATATATATATATATATATATATATATATATATATATATATATATATATATATATATATATATATATATATATATATATATATATATATATATATATATATATATATATGAGAGAGAGAAAGAGAAATGGAAATGTTGGGACTATACATTGAATGAGATAAAAATCGCAAAAAAGTGAAAAATGTGATATTTGTACTTATTAAATTGCTTATATTTTCTAAACCAAGCCAAAGCCAAAAATAATTCATTAAAAAAATTAAAATATACATATATAACAATAATTCAGCAAAGTTTGAAAAAAATTGAATATAGTTTTTTTTTTCAAGGTCAAGGTCACCAATAGGTCAAATTTTTTATTTGACCTCCGAGGTCAAAATCATCTAAATAAATGTTGTACCGCTATTCAAGATCTTTTAAATGGTCTTTACACGATGCTTCTAAGTGCCATAGAAGCCGAGATATTGTATTTTGACCTCGGACTACTCTCTGAAAATTTGACATTTTTGACCAAAGTTTCAAAGGTCATATTTTCTGAACCGTATGAGCTAGAGACCTGCAATAAACGCCATTCATATTTTCTCAACAAGATCTGTTAGTGTGCCATTTTTCATAAAAATCGAAAGGGGTCACGGAAAAAATTGCCAAATTTAAGTTGAAATGACTTGGAATGACCATATATATATACCTTATATATATATATATATATATATATATATATATATATATATATATATATATATATATATATATATATATATATATATATATATATATATATATATATATATATACACCAAAACTACCTCGCTAAAAACTTGGACAACACAAACAGCAAAAGAGTCTGGAAAACAATCCACACCATTCACAATGCAAAAAACAACCCACTTCCCATTCACGAAACACCAACCAATCCTACAACACAAACTCCATTGACATCCAAACAACACATCAACTTACTGGCCACACATTTCGCTAAACAAAGCAGCTTACCCACTCACCCCCAAAACAGGAAGATAATAAAAAAACTGAAAAAACTGCGCAACAACCAAAACAATTTAATCGTCATCACACCCACAATCACACAAAACACCATTAAAACCATCAAAAACTCTCCAGCAACAGGACCAGACAACATATCAAACATTCATCTAAAACACCTATCCAACCACACAACCACATACCTAACCACCATCTTCAACAAATCCATCCAACTCAACTATATCCCTCCCCAATGGAAAAAAGCATTAATCATTCCTAAACTAAAACCTGGCAAAGACCCATCAAACCCCTCCTCATATCGCCCAATCTCCCTCCTATCCACTATCTCAAAACTACTTGAAAAACTAATCCTAAATTCTATCCTCCAATTCATCCCACAACAAAGCTTCCAACACGGTTTCAAACCCAACCACTCCACCACCACAGCACTCACCAACATCATCCACTCAATAATAAACGGACTAAACTGTAAACCACATCACAAAACAATATTAATAGCAATAGATATAAACAAAGCCTTCGATACTGTCCCGAGACACAATCTAATCCATAAAATCCTCCAATCCAACATCCCAACAAACATCAAAAAATGGTTAGCCAACTTCCTATCAGGAAGAACCGCCCAAATACAACAAAACGGCCAAAAATCTCGGACCATAAACATAAGAAACGGAGTACCCCAGGGAGCCATACTATCCCCCACACTATTTAACCTATACACAGCAGACCTCCTCAACCCCAAACAACTCACACCCACATTACTTCATATGTCGATGACATAACTATTGCCAACACCCACCAAAATCTCGCTACCGCAACAACAATCACACAAGACTACTTAACACTAATCCAAACATGGCTGACAGAAAACCGGATGATGGAATATCCTCCATAACCTTCATAACAGCTGACAAACACCCACCCACAAGTTCTTCTAAACAACACTCCCATACCCCTCAACAAAACTCGAAAGATTCTCGGCCTAACCTTTGACAACCACCTCACTTTCAACAAACACATCCAAAATACC
>SEYY01019181.1:162500-169749 GCA_009176605.1 Armadillidium nasatum | reverse complement strand
AATAATAATAATTAATGCCTCGATGTGAAGTTGATGAAACACTAATATTTCTGGATATGCGTTCGATACGTTTTCTCTTTTTCTGAAAAGAATATTAAGGACATCGTGGGCAAGCGTATATTCAAAAGTATATTGTCTACTATATTTATATTAAAAATCTTAATCAGTTCAAAAATTTTAATCAATTCCATGGAAATGGAACTATAATCGAAATTGCACGAAAATAAAAATAAAAAAATTCTACGCATTTTGTATCCAATATTTCGTTTGCCCTCGCATATGAGTTTTTTAATTTTGATATATTTTCAGTCTATACAATGGATATGTTTGTATTGAATTGAAATCTTAAAGGCTAACTTCTGCAAGCCTTTCCTTAACATCAACCAGAGCGTATTTATCTAGTATTGGTATAATTTTCCTACTATATTCAGATTTTTAAACTTGAATAACAAATCATTTTCTATGCTAAAAATTTTTATATATTTATATTTTTTATACTTGTTTGTACTCGGAATTTTTTTTTCTATCGCCAGCGAAACATCTCCAGGACATTAATGCATGACGTCATTAGTGTCTTCTAAATATCGATTTAGATTAGAGCAAATAAGATGTGGGAATTGAGAATTAGGATTGGTCTCGATCGAGAAAACATTTAAATTCATTCCACTGGATTATGTTTGTTAAATTTTAATTAATTTCCATTTCACAACTTTCTGCAGATGTAAAACTGATAAAGTTAGGTTGATGTACGTATGTATGAATGTATGTATGTAATTATTTATTAAAGTATGTATGTATGTATGTATGTAATTATTTATTAAAGTATGTATGTATGTATGTACAAAAAAAATGCTAGGCATCTTGAAGCTCTCGTATCATTTTCATTTTAATGATTTCCCAAGATTGATTTCCCCAGGTCAAATATTTACTCCTTTACCAAAAAAAAAAAAAAAAATCAATAAATAAAAAAATAAAAAAAATAAAATAAAATAAAATAAAATAAAATAAAATTCCTCAACCATAATTACACATTATTTTTTTTTTTAAATAAACATTTGGAGACTCATAATTTTTTGTTTTTAAGATCAAGAGTTCAGGTTACACAGTCACAATTCATTATTGGTAACATACGTTGTTTGAAAATCTTCCTTTTTACCAAGTATAAAATTATCACTAAGTATACGATATTTTGTCTCTCCTTATATTCCACCACTAATTTTATTTCATCTTCGAAATTTCGAAATTTGTGTCTCCTTACCACCTATATAATATATATATATATATATATATATATATATATATATATATATATATATATATATATATATATATATAATATATATATATATATATATATATATATATATATATATATATATATATATATATATATATATATATTATATATATATATATATATATATATATATATATATATATATATATATATATATATATATATATATATATAATATATATAATATATATAATATATTATATATATATATATATATATATATATATATATATATATATAATATAATATATAATATATATATATATATAATATATATATATATAATATTTCTTTTTAACTTGAGCCCATAAGCTCGTTCTTGGACTTTTTCTCTACATTCTTCTAAAAAAGAAAATAATTTTCCCACTGCACAAATATGAGGTCTCCGCTGGACTAATATGAGATCTAGAGTAGACTAATATGAGGTCTAGAAGAGTATCTGAAAATTATATTATAAGAAAATTATTTGGCCAAGATTTCTGTGTAGAAAGACAAACATAATAACCATTACTTTAGGATAAAGAAGACTCAGAAGGATTTCTTTTATTTCCTTTTAAAGGGACAATCGTCCAAAAAACAATTTTGAAATAACTGATAATAATAATAATAATAATAATAATAATAATAATATATTATAATAATAATAATAATAATAAATAATAATATTAATAATAATAATAATAATAATAATAATAATAATAATAATAATAATAATACTAATTTAATAATTTGATAATAATAATAATAATATAATAATTAATAACAATCATAATAAGTAATAATGATAATAATAATTGCAATAAATATAATAATAATATTTCAAAAATAATTAAATTCATAAAAGTTTAATGTATACAATATATGTGAAAAACGACAATTAATTACTGTTTATTCTAGTGAAAAGAAATTTATATTCCATATTATTATTATTAATAATATTAAAGTTTATTTATCATTACTATTATTATTATTATTATTACTATTTTTATTATTATTATTAATGCTTATTAGCGTAAGTATTATTTTTGAAAGTTACACGATGCGTATAATGTCCTAAATTGTAATTAATTATTATCATTTTTATTGTTATTATTATTATTATTATTTATTATTATTTATTATTATTATTAGTTATTATTATTATTAATGTTATTATTATTATAACTTATGATTATTAATATTTTTATTATTACTATTATTATTATTATTATTATTATTATTATTATTATTATCGAAAGTATCTTTTTTAGCCTTAAATTGAAAATTTGTCTTTATTTTTATCAATAAGATGTAATAAGAACAGTTATTACGATTCTGTGTGGCGAGTTGTAATCCTTCTTTAAAAATTAGAGTTTTCTTATTCTTATTAATTTACTGTATATATACTATCATTTATTTATATTTAAATTATTATTCTTAGGTATTTTAATCATTTTCTTTATTATTTTTTTTAACTGTAATTATAAATATACTATTTTGATAGGTGAATAAATTATCTTTAATTCTATTATATATATATATATATTATATATATATAATATATATATATATATATATATATATATATATATATATATATATTATATATATATTAATATATAAGTGATGGAATGCGCATCCGCGGAGCATCCTCAATATTTAACATCCGCATCCACATCCTCACTTTCGAAATTTCAACATTCGCATCCGCACTTGACGAAAATTTATATCCGCATCCACATCCGGAAATGAGAAAATATGACATGCGATCCATCTCTAATTTTCATATATATATATATTATATATATATATATATATATATATATATATATATATATATATATATATATATATATATATATATATATATATATATATATATATATATATATATATTATAGTTTATATTAGGTGACTGGTACAGCCTGAATGTTTCAATCCAATTAGCAGTTAAATTTATATATATTGAATAAATTTTAAGATCATTTTATCGTATTGTAATAATAACACGAATGAACAGTTTTTAAGGCAATCCGATGAAAGAGAGTCACGATCAGACTATAAAAACTGTATTTTTATCTCCTTTATAATAAGTAAAATAATCACAAAATTATTTTACATGGTTATTGGTTCTGTCATAAGCATTGATATTTTTAAATTAACAATATTATTTTATATATATATATATATATATATATATATATATATATATATATATATATATATATATATATATATATATATATATATATATATATATATATATATAATATAAATATTAATATAAATATAAATATAAATATAATATATATATATATATATATATATATATATATATATATATATATATATATATATATATATATATATATATATATATATATATATATATATATACACAAACTGAAAGATACTTAACTACATTTAGGTGAATAATACTGGGATAGTTCTTCATTTCGGTTTAGAGGAATAATTTTGACTTTTTCACTTAAAATAGAATTGGAAATGCTTCATTTCAGATTCGTTGTCAAACATGAACAAAAAGATAGATAACCCCTTGATCACAGGTATTAAGAATGTTCTTGGAGTCATCAGAGATGTTGCTGAAGTTCTCAAGGATGTTGATGGAGTCATCGGGGTATTTATGGAGTCGTCATTGATGTTCTTCGATTTGTCAGGGATCATTATTTACCAATGTTCCAGTCTTTGAGACAATAGAAATCATAATTCAAAATGTTTTTTATTAAAATAACGCCCCTCCTCTTGATATATCCGAAAACCACATGCTGAACTTACTATTAATATGTTGCACAGAAACGCCTTTCAAATTTCAAGACAGTCTCTGCCTACAAAAAGATGGCGTTGTCATGGGTTCACCTCTGGGTCCTACGTTAGCAGACTTTTAAATGTCTGAACTTGAAAACAGAATCTAGAGGAAAATGACACTTTCAACCCTATCTTCCATGTAAGATATGTTGATGATACCCTTACCATTTTTAGGAACCTTAATGACATTTTGTAGTTTATCAACCCCTTACAAGATTTGTCTTGTCCAAATTTCACCTCTGAAACGTCTCTAAATAACATCAACTTTTTAGATATAAAAATCAAAATTAATGATGATGGAATCCTTTCAAGAGGCATACGTATCAAGCCAACTGGTAAAAGGCCTATATCTTAATTACAACTCCTACTCCCCAGAAGTATATAAACTTCGATTGTTAAAACGCTTATATATAGAGCTTTTAAATTGGGCTCTGATTGGGAATCATTTGATGTTGAAGTTAAGAGGATCAGACGGAACTTAATCAGTTGTAACCACCTACTATCTAAATCGGAAAAACTAATCAATAAAACCATTACCAAGCTTTAGAAAAATCAGGAAAGTAGTAGCAATAACCGATAAAATTAACTTTTATTTTAAAACTTCCAAAGAGGAAATATATCTGCGTGGAATTATTGAGGCCCATATAAAATCCATATACGATCTAAAATAATAGTTAAACTGTACCATAAAAGCAGACGCTCTCTTCTTCCTCTCCAACAAAGGATATACTTTCAGCTAATCATCATGTCGTGTACCAATTTGCTTGTAAGATTCTGACTGTACGTCGACGTATATTGATTACACGATTAACAGATTAACAGATAGGTCATATCAACAATGAAAGTACTGTAGCTGAAGCTTATTTTATTAAAAACTATAAACCAGATATTAGCATTAAGATTAATGTACTGTCACTCAAACTAAACATAATATGATAAATTTCTTAATTTTATAATCTACATACTACAATATAATCTTAATTTTTACTTTAAAAAAGATTCATTCATCTATAAGAATCCAAACTCTGATTATGTTCGAAGTTTACGGTCGAAACCGATTAGGAAATAAATATAATTCTGCTTCTTACTTTCTTTGTAAGTTCTTCTCAAGAATTATATTAAGAAAATTAAATTTAAATTAAAAGAAAATTGTTAAAAAAAAAAAAAAAAAAATATATATATATATATATATATATATATATATATATATATATATATATATATATATATATATATATATATATATATATATATATATATATATATATATATATATATATATATATATATATATATATATATATATATATATATATATATATATATATATATATATATATATATATATATATATATATATATATATATATATATATATATATATATATATATATATATATATATATATATATATATATATATATATATATATATATATATATATATATATATATATAATATATATATATATATATATATAATATATATATATATATATATATATATATATATATATATATATATATATATATATATATATATATATATATATATATATATCACCACCACTCATGGGCAAAGCCCTTTTCAAATAGGGGTGTCAGAAGAATAAAATAAGGTAAAAAGAGTAAAAAAATAATAAATAAATAAAAAAGACCTCTGCATGACCCACTTAACGCAAATTTTTTAAGTGGGCGCAGACGCGAGCTTTAAAGAATTTAAGATTAAATTCAGCAGGAAGCACAGAAGATGGGAGAGAGTTCCACAGAACAGATGTGGCTGGAAAGGAGGAGGCACCACATCGGACAAGCCTGGAGTTGCCTAATGTTCCCGCAAAATTTGATGCGCAGACGATGCACCTCTTGTATGTATATATATATATATATATATATATATATATATATATATATATATATATATATATATATATATATATATATATATATATATATATATATATATATATATATATATTAAAACTAAAGCTGATATTGAATTCTTAAATAATAAAATTAATAATAATAATAATATGATAATAATAATTAATATGTATATTATTATTATGTTTATTACAAAATTAGAGTAACTTTGAAAAATGTATTATTATTATTAAATACTTTCATGACAATATATATATATATATATATATATATATATATATATATATATATATATATATATATATATATATATATATATATATATATATATATATATATATATATATATATATATATATATATATATATATATATATATAATAATAATAATAATAATAATAATAATTATAAAATGAAAATAAAAATAAAAGCATAGAATTTTTAAAAAAATATTTATAAAAATAATTTTTTATTAAAAAAATAAAATTATTTCAAGGAATGCATGAAAAAAATAAGGAAAAAATTCAGAATTCTTTTCGTAAAATAATAATAATAAATAAATAAAAAATCATTAAATCGTTTAAAGTTAAAAAAAAACTTTTATTAAAAAAATAAAAAAAAAATTATAAATTAAAATGGGAATTTTTTTTTTTTTTTTTTTTTTTTTTTTTTATTTTTTTTTTTTTTTTTATTATTTATATTATATATTATATATATATATATAATATATATATATATATATATATATATATATATATATATATATATATATATATATATATATATATATATATATATATATATATATATATATATATATATATATATATATATATATATATATATATATATATATATATATATATATATATATATGAATATATATATAAAGGGGTCAAATGTGGAAAGGGGTAGTGAGAAGTGTTGAAATTTTCTTTGGTATTTATACGATTTTATTTTTTATTGTTACGATAATTTTGAAAATGTATCGTGAAAAAATTTGCTTGAAGAGATCGGACGATCTCGATTTTTTTTAATGATTATTTATGTTTTTTTTAAATTTTTTTTAATTTTTTTTTTAATTTTTTGAAAAGGGTTTGGCCCATGAGCTGTTACAATGTTAAAATAAAAGAAAAGAAAAAGAAAAAAGATTTTAAGGAAATGTTCCTTACTGTACGACTTACTGAACAACTATTAGTGATGGATCGGATGTCATATTTTCTAATTTGCGGATGCGGATGTCGAATTTTGGAGAAGTGCGGATGCG
>SEYY01019181.1:155000-157500 GCA_009176605.1 Armadillidium nasatum | reverse complement strand
GCTGCTTCTAACACACCACAAACTACATCCTCGCCCAAAAAACTTTATCTGAGCACTTCTCCCTTTCACACAAACCAAGGATATATATATATATATATATATATATATATATATATATATATATATATATATATATATATATATATATATATATATATATATATATATATATATATATATATATATATATATATATATATATGATATATTTTATATAATGACGTTATCATAGAATATGTATCCAAAATCAATAAGAATCTGAAAAATGAACAATTGTTTCCGATGAAAGAGAAATTTGAGGAACATTACGAACCAACTTCGTTTGCCAAAATACTTGCAAGAGAATTGTAACAAAAAAACCATTCTGCAACAAATGATGCAAATTGTTTTATTATGGGATAAATAAACGATATATATATATATATATATATATATATATATATATATATATATATATATATATATATATATATATATATATATATATATATATATATATATATATATATATATATATATCAAATCAAAATCAAAATTCGCCCCAAAGAAGGGTTAATGGTCCTGTCAGTAGGTTCATTCGGGGATGAACCAAGGATTTCACGGACCGAAGGAAAATATGAATGATAGGTATATGAATAAGTTTAAGTATTAATTTTGATTTTGTTTTTATGTTTGATGCTATTATTTATTTTGTTTTTTTTGTTTATTACAGTGTCTTGATAATGGTCGTAGAAAGTGACCGAAACGTCTGTTATCTTTAAATTTATATTCCATCTGACTTATTCATGAATAAACTACTTACCGATGTTGCATTCATTCCTTGCATTGTTATTTTTAATACAAATTAGGCTCAAGAGGAGCACCTTCGTCTATATATATATATATATATATATATATATATATATATATATATATATATATATATATATATATATATATATATATATATATATATATATATATATATATATATATATATATATATTATTATTTCCGAACTTGGATTCTGACCCGTCCAAATTTACCAGAGTCCATGGCAGAGTTCTGCATTAAGTAACATTTGTCTGAAACTTTTTAAAAACATCTTTGTCTTGCTATTTTATGTAAATAATGTACTTGAATATTTTTTTTAAAAAAAATATAATTTGTTCCGAACCGACCATTGCATTGCCCTTTGCCACTAATTAACCTGACAAATATAGCAAGCCTATTCTACTACACATGCATTATGAAAGAACGTCAAATATATTAACTTTTCTAAGAAAATGTAAATGTAAGGTTCAAGAAAGAATATTTTATATATTGAAATCAAAGCATTATTAAAACACCCTTGCTGTAATGTTTCTCTGATGACTAAGTGTAGAACAATCAATAAAAAAATGCATTAGTGTAAGTCAGTCTTGCTGAACAAATTACAAATTGCGTATGAAGTTTACTCGAAAAGGTGAATTACTGCAAAATTCCATTTTTTTATCGCTTAACATGCTTATACATACTAGACCAATCTTCAACTTAAGATCTGAGGCTAAAAAATGAATGAAAGACTTTGTTTATTCAAACCATTTCCCATAAATTGGAAATCTTTATTGATATTCAGTGTTTGATTAAAGTAGCAGGCAGGTATTAATCACAGAAGAGTGCCTTGTTGCAGCATCTACTCGATAATAATTATTTTCCCATGTCCTGGAAAAAAATCGAAATTAAATACATTTAACTATCACACAACTCAGTAATTAATGCACAAATTTTATAACTCGAGTAATAAGTTGATAGATCTTATTCCATTGCCATTGATAAGATAAATTATGAAATTAACAACTTTGGTGTGAAATTTTGATTTAAACGTGTAAGAGAACTGTATACTGCATATAGTTATGCCATAAATACTGTACTTTAGGATAATAGTTCCATTTGAGATGAAAATTTATTATATTTATACATGAATTCATTCTTTCTATATTTCATTAATTAAGGGAGGATATAAAAAATGTATACTCTCACTATTTCATCTATTAGTCTATTGTATACATTTTCATCTATAGTTTAGTTTTTATTCATAATGGAGAAATTATATCAAATTCTTCGTCACAAGTTCATAAGGTGTTTTTCATCTAAAGTATTTTACATTTTTTCAATATGACATCACTTCGGGCTATGCCACCTTCACTTAAGACATTGAAAGGGATAAATTTTCTCTAAAAACGTCTGTAGAAGTATTGCAGGCGTTGTATTGCTTTTTAAACTCTCCTTTTAAACTGAAATCAAAGTAAGCATTACTTTTATTGTAATAATAAATAAGAGATAACTGTAACTATATGAGACAAAGCTAAGCATTCACAGATTTTTTCCTATGATAGAAAAATTCTTTTCTATCATTGGACGTATGAAAAAAAAAAAATTTAGAGATATAAAATTTAAAAACAATTATCTTGTTAGACGATCATATTTTTCAGTCTTCCACTTTCAGTATTTACGTATTTATACTTAAATTTTTATTTTA
>SEYY01019181.1:142500-152500 GCA_009176605.1 Armadillidium nasatum | reverse complement strand
TAGTATATACACTATGCTATATATATATATATATATATATATATATATATATATATATATATATATATATATATATATATATATATATATATATATATATATATATATATATATATATATATATATATTGGGATGGAGTGAAGTATCGGTATATTTTTTTGGTAAACGGTATCGGAATCTGTATCGGCAAAAAAGTCCGATACCGATACCAGATTTTTTAACTAAAGATTTATTTATATATATTATATATATATATATATATATATATATATATATATATATATATATATATATATATATATATATATATATATATATATATATATATATATATATTATATATATATATTCCCTGGAAGAGTTTTCATCCTGTCAGTGGGACGAGCATATTTAGCCATCTGCTCTTAAAAGTCTCTCTCTTAGAGTGCTCTAAATTCTAAATAATCATTTTTTTTTTCGGCTCTATGATTTCAGTGCCAGTCCTTGAGATTTAATTAAACTCAGGTAGGGTTTTTACCTTTTTAATGAGACCTGCACCTTCTCCATATAACCTCTAAACACTTTCTCAAAGAGCTCTCTAGAAGATCATACTTCTCGGAGCTGTGGTTTCTAATCTTTGTCCTGGAGTTGTTACAAGTAGTAAGAAAAAAATATAGGGCCAGGTTGCTACTCCAGTCGCCCATATATATATATATATATATATATATATATATATATATATATATATATATAATATATATATATATATATATATATATATAATATATATATTATATATAATATATATATATATATATATATATATATATCCTCTGGTGGACAAAGGTGAGAACCCTACCAAATTCTATCAGAGTTGGGAAAATACCGAAAACCTGGTCAAATTCCACCAGTTGGAGGGAAGTCAAAATTATAGCCAGTTAATGGCCGACGTGTCTTGTTTACACGGCGTTTGAAAGTGTGCAAGTCAAAGTAAGTTGGGAAAATATATAAAGGGAGTGTGTTCCAGATTTTACCAGTTGAATACATGTAAAATTTAGAGTACCTGTTAGGTCTGTTGTTAGAGAGTTGGACAGAGGAAGGTGGGGACCGTGTAGAAAAGCGTGTAGTAGTTTGAGCCCTTCTCAGTGGAGGAGGTATGTGACGAGAGTTCAGAAGCACAGTGTCCGTTGTAATAGAGAAAATATGGAGAGAATGACACAACAATTCGACTAGCAGAAAGACACTAGAGAATTTGTGAGAGCGCAAGTTAAGACGAAAAGTCCTAGACTCCACCTTTTCAAGGAAAGCTGTATGAGTGGACCATCCCAGATGTGTGACATATACTTCACAAAGTGGGCGAACATCACTCCTATAAAGAGCAAACTCGGGTGGTGTGAAAAAATTACGAAGGCGCCTCATAACACCCAACTTTTGGGAAGCTTGTTTAGAAAGAGAAGTAATACGTTCCTTCTAAGAAAGATCACGAAAAAAGAAACACCGAGAAAAAGTGTGTTTTCAAAGATGTCATAGTTGTGTGGGTGACTGTTTCGAGTAGAGAGATGGAGGAACTGAATTTTTGAGACATTGAAAACCTTATTCTTTCTGACCCAGATTGAAATACTAAAAGGTCAGAGGTCAGTTGCTCCAAGGCCACCATTCTTGCCTCAATTAACTGCAGTTGGGAGTGAAGTCTTTCAAATTGGAAGGAGTAATGAAGGGTGGAGTCATTAGCATATGAGTGGATATGTGATTAAATAATTTAGAGATGGTCTTTAATGAAAACTAGAAAGAGAGATGGAGTTAGGATAGATCCCTGAGGAACACCACTATTAATATATTTAAAGAAAGATCTGTGGCAGTCTACAGCAGCTGTTATAGAACGACCGGAAAGAAAATCAGAGAGGATAAACTCCGAAAGAGAGAAGTTTAAAAATCAAATATTTGTGCAACCACTCTATAGGAGGCTTTTGATGTCTAGCGCGACACCAAAAATATTTACTGAAATGCCAAAGAGGACCAAGAGCCAGATAGAACGGAAAGAAAATCACAAGTAGAACTATTTTTACCAAAGCCATACTGGCAATCAGAGATAAGATTAGAAGATTTGAGATCTTTCCAATTCTTAACAAGAAACTTTAGAAAGAACAGAGGTTGAAGAAATGGGATGTTAGCAAGGGTTGCAGAGGTTCCTCTGTTTCGGCACATGCTGAATGAGAACAAGTTTCCAGCGAGAAGGGTAAGTTGAAGTAGAAAGACAGAGACAAAATATTTTGCCAAAGCAGGATGCAAGCTAAAAAGCACAAATTTTGAGAACCACAGGAGGATACCATCAGTATCGTACGCCTTCTAGGAGAGAGCAGAAATGGACTTCTTTAGAAGAAATTACAATTTTGACATAAATGAGTATGGGTGGGGCAGTGCTGATGGATTAGGTATAGGTCCGAAATCATTTAAAGTTGAATTAGTGGCAAAAGTTTAAGCAAAAGGTTTTTTAAAGCTAAAACGGCAATTGTGCTGAAAGAAAATATTAGTTTGAGGGAAAGAGGAAGAGGCAAAGTTTGAGTTGAAATTTTTTGCAAACTGGCTGAAAGAGAGAAAGGAGCCAGAAAAATTATGCATTTTATATTGATAAATGAGTTTTTGGTGTTACAAAGAATAAGAACAGATTTTGCACGATTTTCTGAAGTTGAAAACCACGGTAATTGTTGAAGGCAGCATCCCTGCGGTAAATAGCGCGACAATGAGCAGAGATACCCTTCCCACGGGCGATAATCATTCCACAGGAAATCAAAGAAGGACGATCGAAAGTCTTATCAGCTGGCGGACCAAAATGTCACAAATGTTTCCTCGAAATAAATAAGTCTTTCTTGCGGGAGACTGATATAAGAGGATACAGAGATTAGAAATCGATCGGAAGAACATAGAGGAGGATAGAGTTTGACAGTATGAGGAGAAGGATTAGAAATTTAAAAAAAGGTCTAGAATGTTGGGTTTATCTCCAAGACGATCAGGGATACTAGTAGGGAGCTGCACCCACGACTTTAAGGTCGTTTTGGATAGAGAATTGAAAGGAACGTTCACCGGCTGTATCATGAAAACTAGAAGAAAGTCATTGGCGGTGGTAAACATTGAAATCACTTAAAATGATAATTTCTGAAAAAGGAGAAGGAGAGAATGTTCTCTGTTTTGGAGTTTAGATAGTCAGTAAATTAGAAGATAAATAAACAAAACAAAAGAATTTAGAAGTAGAATGGCAAGAGAACTTTAGTCACAAGGTGGAAAATTCAGAAGACTCCAGATTAGAGACAGAGTAAGCAAAATCGTAGCGAACATATGCATAAGAATCTACTTTGTCTGAAAATTGTAGATAGAGACAGGAAGAGGAAACAGAAAACGGTTTCCTATCAGAACGCTCAAGCACCTGAGTTTCTGTCAAGAATAAAAGGTTGGGTTTAACAGGTGGTGTTCAACAAAATGGAAATTGTATTGAAGATCGTGAATGTTGCAGCCATTAATGAAGAAAATAGACCATGCACTAGGGAAAGTTGGATGCCAACCCTATGTCACCTATCAATAGTTTTATTTAACAATGTAGCTACTAAATAACTGTGTATTACAAATAGCAGAAAACCTAAATTTTATGATTATTGAATATTATCAATCTTGTTTCGGCATTCATAAAAATTGGTATCGATATCGGTAGATTTAAAATTATTGGTATCGGTATCGGTTAAAATTTTGGTATCGTTCCATCATATATATATATATATATATATATATATATATATATATATATATATATATTATATATATATATATATATATATATATATATATATATATATATATATATATATATATATATATATATATATATTGAAAGGGAGGAAATTTAAATAAAAATATTTTTATTTTAAATGTTGAATGCTACAATAGAAGTTAAGTAATTAAGAGAGAAACAACTGTAAGAAAAATTCCTAACAACCTTCTTTCAATTTATAAAAAAAAAAAAAAAAAAGAATTAAGGAGTTACAGAGGATAAATAATTCAGTGGAAAAATGAAGTTGTTGCTTAGGTTTGGATTTTCTTTAAAGCAGATAGGTGAAAAGCCAAAATAGTGAGATTTTACTAATTTGGCGGAAAAGGTGAAACTTTTGTATTTGGGCTATATTATGAAAAGAAGTTTTGTGGAAAACTTCAAATTGTGCAAATTTATCAATTTAGAGGGCAGGTAAAGTAGTCATTGTAATTGAAATTTTATTTTCAGGACATTTTGTGGAAAGCTCCAATGATAAAGATGGGTCAATGAGGAAACAATTGAGTAGCAGACAATGAAGGTAAATGAACCCCCTTTTTTTAATGATATATTTAAGTAATGTAATGTAATGAGAGAGAGAGAGAGAGAGAGAGAGAGAGAGAGAGAGAGAGAGAGAGAGAGAGAGAGAAGAGAGAGAGAGAGAGAGAGAGAGAGAGAGAGAGAGAGAGAGAGAGAGAGAGAGAGAGAGAGAGAGAGAGAGAGAGAGAGAGAGAGAGAGAGAGAGAGAGAGAGAGAGAGAGAGAGAGAGAGAGAGAGAGAGAGAGAGAGAGAGAGAGAGAGAGAGAGAGAGAGAGAGAGAGAGAGAGAGAGAGAGAGAGAGAGAGAGAGAGAGAGAGAGAGAGAGAGAGAGAGAGAGAGAGAGAGAGAGAGAGAGAGAGAGAGAGAGAGAGAGAGAGAGAGAGAGAGAGAGAGAGAGAGAGAGAGAGAGAGAGAGAGAGAGAGAGAGAGAGAGAGAGAGAGAGAGAGAGAGAGAGAGAGAGAGAGAGAGAGAGAGAGAGAGAGAGAGAGAGAGAGAGAGAGAGAGAGAGAGAGAGAGAGAGAGAGAGAGAGAGAGAGAGAGAGAGAGAGAGAGAGAGAGAGAGAGAGAGAGAGAGAGAGAGAGAGAGAGATTAGTTTTGTCTTATCGTGAATTTTTTTTTTTTTTTTAACTGAATTGAATATATTTTTATTTTCTTTGATAACTATTTTGATTTTACCCCTTCAACTAACAGCCTTTGCCTATACAAAAACACACACACACACAAAAAAAATATTTTTCAAAAACTTTTCTGTCTTTTCATGATGATCTTTACACTTCCTTGATCCTATACAAAATTTTAATTTATACGAGTTTTCAATATCTTATTACCCCTTATCTTTATTATTCTTTTTTATTTATTTTTTTTTAATGATAGAATTTCTATCGCTTTTGCCATTATATCTCTCATATAAAAGTTTGGCAATTCCTCTACTCCATTTTTTTTACCTCAGACTTTCAACTCTATTTTGGCTCAGTACCTTTTCCTTTCAAGATCTTATTCTATTTCCGATTTGAAAGATTCTTTGCAATCCTGTATCATTGAATGCGTTTTTTAAAATGTAATTATCAATTCAAAAGTTATTTTTCGCATTTTGGTTAAAAGGGTTTTAAGATTATCTTTAAAAGTACACTACAAAAGTTGTCCTAACGAATCGTTGGGACAAGTGGCAAAAAATGTCAACAAATTTTTTCAGTTATTTTTTTTATTAGAAAACAAATCGGTGAAGCGACTTTCCAATGCTTAACATATCTTTTCTCTATTGAAAATATTACTGACATTTGTCCCAACGATTCGTTAGGACAAGTTTTGCAGTGTAACATCTAAAAATGCATCACTTATACACAAAATAATGACAGAGAATACAATTTCATAATTTTTATTTTGTATTTCATTTAGTCTTTTTACTTTACAAAATTACTCTCTAAAAAACCTGAAAATTTTATTGGCAAGATTCACAAAAATATCGTCACTTTTTGTTCTCGCACAAAGAACCATACAATTTCTTTCATTTCGTAACATCTGCAAATTTCTAAAGATTTTTATCTAACAGATTTCACAATATCTGTATACAAAGAGGAAGAAATAAAAGTTTTAGAGTTTCGGACAAGAGAGCTTAAATATTTTTATGTTAAAATGTTTCCAACAGAAAAAACGGAGAAATGTATCCAACTTTTTAAAGAAGTGGTTACAGTGCACAAAGTTTGGGGAGGTTAAAATAGTACGAAGGAAGTACGAAGGCCAAAAGATGTTATATATATATACATTTTTTTTTTTAAAATCATCATCACTCATGGGCAGAGCCCTTTTCAAAGAGGGGGGCTTATAAAAGAGAAAGAAAGAAAACCCACCCAGCCTTTCTCAGGTGGGCGCAGACGGAAGCCTTGAAGAGAGGAAGATTAATTGCAGGAGGAAAATAGATGATGGTAGAGAGCTCCACAGAATCGAGGTGGCTGGAAGGAGGAGGCACCACAACGGGAAAGTCTGGGGTTTCCAGCAGCCACATAAAATTCGAGCGAGAGCAGGGCACCCCTTGTGCAACGAGGGTGACGCAATAGTGATGAAATGCGAAGGCCAATTCCCTCGAACATTTGCCATTGTAGTACCTGTAGAAAAGAGATAGTGCGCCAACGTCACGTCGCAGAGATAGAGGGTCAAGAGAGTTTGAAAGTATAGGATAGTTGGTTAATCTTTTAGCATTGGACTCTACCCTATCCAGAAGAGGAGGAGGAACCGGAGCCCCCCACAAATGTGAGAACATTACTCCATACAAGGGAGAATAAGACCCTTATATAATTGGAGTAACTGCTCAGAAGAGAAAAATTCTTCCAACCTGAACAGTATTCCCAGCTTCTTAGAGGCTGCCTTAGCAACCATTGAGATATGTGGTTTCCAAGATTATTTATTGTTCATGTTAAGACCAAGAATGTTAATGTTATTTACAGGAGAGACGGGTGAGCCATCGAAGCTAGGAAAGTTGTTGTTGTTTTTTTTATATTTTTATTATGAGAGGGAGATGCGACGAAATCGAGTTTTTAAAGAGTTGAATTTCACATGCTGTTATGACCCCCACCGAGAAATCCCATCTAGATCAGCAAGAATAGAATCGGAAAATTGAAGACGAGAGCAATTCTAGAAGCAAAAGAGAGAGAAGATTTGAAATGAGTAAAAGAATGGAGAATTGAATCATCAGCATAAGAGTGAACAGGGTTAGAAGTGCTGTTAAGAAGGTCGTTAATGAAAAGTAAGGATGAAGTTGGAGATAAAACAGAACCCTGAAGAACATAATAATTGACAGGAAAGGAGGTCGCTCCATCTACAAGTGCCGAAATGGAACGATCTGAGAGAAAACTAGACAAGAGTAAGCAAAGAGAAAGAAACCCAAAGGAAGGGAGCTTGGAGAGCAACGACGCATGCCATACCAGGTCAAAGGCCTTGAGATATCAAGCGCCACCACACAAGACTGCCCGAAGTCCCTAAGGGCATAAGACCATAAATCAGTGAGATAGGAAAGTATGTCACCAGTTGACCTCGAGCGTCGAAAGCCATACTGATGATCTGAGAGAGGAGAATGAGACTCCAAATGGTCCAGGAAACGAGTTTCAAAAATTTTAGACAGAGCACAAGTGAGGCTGCCTTTTTTCGGGGTCGGCTCAACATTTGCGTGCTTCCAGCACGGAGGAAAAGTATTAGTATTAAGGTATAGAGAGTAGAGCTGAGAGGATAGGCGACGTCAACTCGGAAGCACACTCCCTCAGAACGCGCGGGGAATGCCATCCGGGCCCCTGGCCTTCCTGACGTTGAGAGATTTCAGGATCCCATTCACCCGATCATAAGTAATCACAGGTAGAGACATGGGAAGCCTGAGAGGAGTAGTAGTAGGAGGAGGAGGGATGTCAGAATCGGGCAGGGTAGAATTAGATAAAAAAAAAAAGGAGGCCAAAGAAATTAGCCTTTTCAGCTACAGAACCATCCGAGTGAATAAAGAGAGGAAAGACAGATTTACAGAAGTTATTAGAGATTTTCTTAACAAGAGGACAGAAATTTTTATCAGTAGAACAATGGAGGTCAGCAAACTTCTTTTTAATGAAAGTACGCTTATTCCGTCGAAGAACATCACTGCAACGATTCCGAGCTGAATGAAAAGTAGCAAGAGTGATAGTAGTAGTAGTTTTCTTCTATTCACGATAAGCATAGTCTCTCTCATGAAGGACAAGAGAACAATTGCCATCAAAACATGGAATTTGATGAGCAAGTCAAAGGAAGTTGGGAAAACAAATAATGGAAGGGTGTTTCAGACTTTACAAGTAGAGTACAATATAAGATTGAGCATAGCGGTTAGGTCTGGGGTCAGAGAGTTGGACAGAGAAAGGATGAAACTGTGTATAAAGTAGAGTAGCACGAGCCCATCTTAATGGAGAAGGTGTATGACGGGAGAATTCAGAAGAGAATTGTCCGTTGTAGTAGCGATAGTATAGAGTGACGCAACAATTCGACGAGTAGAAAGAGATTGGAGAGTTAGTGAGAGAGTTTATAAGACAAAAGGCTCTAGACTCCTAGACGTTTTCGAGAAGAGCTGTGTGTGGACCTACCCCAGATGTGCGAGGCGTATTCCATACAGGAAGGAACAACACCCCTAGAAAGAGCAAGTAACAGAGGTGGCGTAAAAAAAGTCACGAAGGCACCTCAGAACACCCAACCTCTTAGAAGCTTGTTTAGAAAGAGAAGTAATGTGATCTTTCCAAGAAAGATCACGAGAAAAAGAAACAGAATATTGAGGACAGATGAAGTTTGAGTCGTGAGTTTTCGATGATGATGTCATAGTTATGTGGAAGGTTCTGGCGAGTAGGAAGATGGAGGAATTGTGTTTTTGAGGCATTGAAAACAACCATTTTTTTCTCTGCCTCAATTTGAAATACGTAAAATATCAGAGGTCAATTGCTCCAAGGCCACCTCTCTCGCAACAATTAACTGCTATTGAAAGGAGTAATGAAGGGTGGAGTCATTAGCATAGGAATGGATAGGTGATGAGGTAATGGAGAGAAGGTCATTAAGGAAAAGTAGAGAGAGTTGGGGAAAGGACAGATCCTTGTGGAACATCACTATTTATAAATTTAAAGGAAGAACGATGACCGTCTACAACAGCTGCTATAGAAAGATCAGAAAGGAAATTAGAGATCACAGAGAGAAGGATAAATTCCGAGGGAAGTTTAGAAATTAAAGCTTTGTGCCAGGCTCTATCGAAAGCTTTCGATATGTCTAGCGATACTGCGAAATATTCATTAAAACTCTGAAGAAAGGATAACCAAGAGTCAGAAGGGAAAGATGATCACCACTAGGGCGTTCTTTATGAAAACCGTACTGGCTATCCGAGATAAAATTAAAAGAATTGGTGTTTCCAAATCTTCCTGTTAAGGATATATTCAAAAACTTCAGAAAGAACAGATTAAAGAAATAGGACGATAGTTGGAGGGTTGGAAGGGGTCACCCTTTCTTCGGCACTTGTTGAATGAGAGCACGTTTCCAGCAAGAAGGGAAGGTCGAAGAAGAAAGAAAAACGAAATAGTTTACCAAGGCAGGGTGCAAGCTCAGAATCAAGTTTTGAGAACCGCAGAAGGAATACCATCAGAACTATGCATACGTCTTCTTAATGTTAAGCTCAGACAGAGCAGAAATGACACCTTTAGAAGATATTACAATATTAGGCATAAATGAGTTAGAGAGGGTTGAAGGAGGAGAAAAAGCTCCATTATCATCTAAGGTAGAGTTAAGAGACAAAAGTTTGAGCGAAGAATTCAGCTTTAGCAGAAGGTAAAACGACAGTTCTGCCGTCAGAGGAAGAGGAACCAGATAGTTTATTGCATTTACGACAGAGAAAAGAGCTTTTTGTGTCAAGAAGAATAGATTTTTCACGATTCCTGGATGAAATATAAGTTGAACGAGTTTCTAGAGTTTAATGACCAAGGTAATCCCTGAAGGGACAATCCCTGCGGCGCATAGCACGAGAACAAGTTAAACCAAGGTTTGTTAGGCTTTGAAGGGAAAGAATGTGGAATATACGTCTCCATGCCAGAGAGAATCACCTCGGTTATACGCTCAGCACACTCCGAAGGAGCCCTCCTACTGAAGCAGTAATCATTCCATGGGAAATCAGTGAAGTACAACAGCAAGCAAGACCAGTTAGCAG
>SEYY01019181.1:127500-132500 GCA_009176605.1 Armadillidium nasatum | reverse complement strand
GGTATGGCGCTACTCACCAAAAACGGACGAATAATTGCCAGTACGAAAAAGGGAAGCCAGCAAATGATAAAAGCGCTCATTATAATACCTGTAATATATATATATATATATATATATATATATATATATATATATATATATATATATATATATATATATATATATATATATATATATATATATATATATATATATATATATATATATATATATATATATATATAAATGAGGGGGTTGAGGGTGATTATGGGTGTGACGAGACGAGATAAAAGAAGAAATGAGGATATAAGAGAGGAATTAGGAGTGGAAAGCATATTAAAATTCATTGAGAAGGGACAGTTGAGATGGTTTGGGCATGTGAAGAGAATGGATGAGGACAGGTATCCGAGGAGATTTTATGAATGGAGGCCGATGGGGAGGAGGGGAGTTGGAAGACCGTGAATTAGATGGAAAGATAACATCAGGATGGCGATTGAGGGGAGAGGGGGAGACATCGAGGATGTGGAAGGGATGAGAAGATACGAAGACAGACGGCGATGGAGGGATTTCGTGCAGGATTACTGACAGGCGCTTTGCGCCTATAGGAACCTGGTGAGAAAGTGAGAAATATATATATATATATATATATATATATATATATATATATATATATATATATATATATATATATATATATATATATATATATATATATATATATATATATATATATATATATATATATATAATAAATATTAAATAAAAAAAAAAAAAAAAAAAAAAGAAAAAGAAAAAAAGGTATTCTAAAACGAAACACCTCAGAATACTTAAGTCGTATATATGGTTCTCTTCTATCCACGAACTATACTTCTTTGTCAAGACTTCAAAGCTAGAATACAAAGGAGCGAATTGCGGAAGGTTACTTAAATAAAGTGAGAGAACAAACTAACTAATTACCCGAAACCGCTCTTATATACTTGGCAAGTCTGAGTATTGAGAACAATAATCTTATATTTCTTCTATAAAAAAAAATTCTAAAGGAAAAAAATCTATCTGTGTTTTTTCATCTCGATGTTCTTTTATATATTCTTCGGAAAACAAGAAAAAGCGTTCACATACTCCAAATATCCTCAGTTAAATTTTTTTTTTAAGAGAGTAACTAAATTAATTTTATGAATAATTCGATGAGAAAATAATTAAAATCTTAATTTTTTAAAAAAAGGGGTAACAAAATTAATTTTATAATTTAATGGGAAAATAATTAAAATCGGTTAATTTTTTTTAAACGGGTAACTAAAATAATTTTTTAATTTGATGAAATTTAAAATTAGTTAATTTTTTTAAAAGTATAACTAAATTAATTGATGGGAAAATAATTAAAATCAGTAAATTTTTTCAAAATGGGTAACTAAATTAATTTTACAAATAATGTTTGAAAAATAATTAAAATCAGTGATTTTTTTTAAAATAAGGGGTAACTAAAATAATTTTATAATCTGATGAAAAAATAATTGAAAACATGTTTCGTACCAAGAATGCAAATAAATATTTAAAAAATTATCCGCTAATCAGAAATTGGTATATTCACTAAATTGGATCTGTAATTGTATTTTAGTACAATTACAGATCCTGTATTAAATTCAGTATATATATATATATATATATATATATATATATATATATATATATATATATATATATATATATATATATATATATATATATATATATATATATATATATATATATATATATATATATATATATATATATATATATTCACTTTCCACCTTTCCCACTTTAGTGTGGTAGTGCAAAATTTACTGGTTCGCATACTCGCGACCCAGACTTTACCCTCGTCCATTCAGCCAACCTTAGGCGTATTCTGTTCCACGTTGGCATGGGGTTTAAACCAACGACATTTGGCACAATAATTGAACATTCTACCACTGCAACATGCCAGTTCGTTTTAATTTATTTTTTTTTTAATTATTTTTTTAAAATAGTTTTATAAATAAAATTTTATTATTATATATTTTTATTTTATATATATATATATATATATATATATATATATATATATATATATATATATATATATATATATATATATATATATATATATATATATATATATATATATATATATATATATATATATATGGGTTTTTAACTATGTTATTTGTTAATTTATTAACTTTTTTTTTCTTGTTTGTGTTAATTAAGTGAAAATGTGTATGTGTTTTTTTTCTACATCTTATTAATCATTGTTTAGATTAATTTAAGTTACTGGATATTTACTACTGGATGACTAAATGTTTACTACCTGGATGTTCGGCACTTTTAAAGATAAGTTCAAGTTTTAACTTTTTAATTTTCATTTAATGTAGGTTTTAATATTGGGAAGTTTTGTTTCTGTGAACAAAAATTATTTCAATTTAATATAATTTGAGTTTTAAACTTAAATTTGTTTACGACTTTTTTAGGTATAATTTTTCGATCTTAAATTCATTTTTCCGTTTTTAAATTTGGGTTTTAAATATAAACATTATTTAAGTTTTATCTTGTTTTCCTGTTTGTGTTTGTTAGAATATTTGTTTGCTTGATTGTTTGTTTGTCTGCCTGCTTGCCGGTTTCTTTGGCTGTTCTCTTGTTTGTTTGTCTGTTTGTCTGATATAATTGTGATTGTGTGTGTTGAATGGCAGGTGTACGCAGACGTGGGTTCTCTATACACTTTACCAACATCCGTGGCTTATTTTCTAATTTGGCTTCTGTGGAATACCACCTTTCTCACTCTCATCCAAATCTTCTGCTCTTGTCTGAGCCCCAGATATCTAAGAATTCCTCCTCAAACTTTTTTAATATATCCAACTAAAACTTATTTCATAATTTCCGTTCTAAGGGTGGAGTTTGTGCCTACGTAAACACCAACACTCCGGTAACACGTCTTGTGAATCTTGAATCTCCTAACTTCGATGTTCTGTGGCTTAAAATCTTTCCTTCCTACCACTACGATAATCTTGTGTTTCTGCTATTGTTCTCCTAATAGAACAGATTTTTCCTCCTTTTTTGAATATCTAACTACTTCTCACGAGACTGTTACGTCTTCACATCCAAATATTGAGGTCCTCTATTTAGGGGATTTCAATGTACACAACACTGAATGGTTGGGTTCCTCTCATACTGATCCAGGAGGGGAGGAGGCCGAATCATTCAGCATTCTCAACGATCTGGAGCAACTGATTAAAGAACCAACACACATTCCGGATCGTCCCAACCAATTCTTAAACACTCTTGATTTATGTTTCACTACTAGTCCTTCTCTCTATAAATACGCTGTCTTCGCACCTATTGGTAAATCTGACCACAACCTAATTACTGTTAATTTTCAAGCTTTCTCTCCAACTGCTCCACCCTGCCCTAAGCGTATCTTCTGGCACTTTGATCGGGCTGACTGGGAGGCTTTGCGTTGCTTCTATGCTAACTATCCTTGGAAGGACTGCTTTGTCTCTGAAGACGCGTCAGTCTCCGCTGATAAGGTGGGGGCTGTAATCGTTGATGGGATGAGCAGGTTCATTCCTTCTTCAACTAAATCTTTTTCTCCGCAAAATCCATGGTTCGATCGCGCCTGCTCTCTTGCCATTCAGGCTAGAGACATCGCGTATCGAGAGTGGAAAAACTCTCCTTCTCCTATCACTCTTGCTAATTTTCATTCTGCTCGGAATCGTTGCAGGGATATTCTTCGACAAGCAAAGCAGGCTTTCACTAAAAGAAGGTGTGCGGAGCTCCTAAACTCTCCTACTGATAAATCTTCCTGGCCTCTTGCCAAAAACATCTCTAACAACTTCTGTAAATCTTCCTTTCCTCCTCTTATTCGCTCTGATGGCTCTGTTGCTAACACTCCAACTGAAAAGACTAATCTCTTCGGCCTCCTATTCTCCTCTAATTCAACCCTGGATGACTCCGGCAACCCTTCTCCTACTTCTTCTCCTCTCAGAGGTCCCATGACTTTACCTGTGATTACATTTGATCAGGTGCATGGGCTTCTGAAATCTATGAACGTAAGGAAGGCAAGCGGCCCGGATGGCATTCCTCCCCGAGTTTTAAGGGAGTGTGCTTCTGAGCTTGCTCCTCCCTCGTTCAACTCTACTCTCTATGCCTCAATACTAATACTTTCCCTCAGTGTTGGAAGCACGCATTGGTCCAGCCTATTCCGAAAAAGGGTAGCCGCTCTGATCCTTCTAACTATCGCCCTATAGCTCTCACTTGTATTCTGTCTAAGATCTTTGAAACCCTTCTCAACTCTCACTTCTTGGATCATCTGGAATCTCATTCCCTTCTTTCTGATCATCAGTATGGCTTTCGACGTTCGAGGTCTACTGGTGATATACTTTCCTATCTCACAGATTTATAGTCTTCTGCCCTTAGGGATCATGGGGAGACTTGTGTGGTGGCGCTTGACATATCTAAGGCATTTGACCGGGTATGGCATGCGTCACTGCTTTCCAAGCTCCCCTCCTTTGGGTTTCCTCCTTCTCTTTGCTTACTTATGTCTAGCTTTCTTTCTAATCGCTCCATTTCAGCTGTTGTTGATGGAGCGACTTCTTCTTCCTTTCCTATCAATAGTGGTGTTCCTCAGGGTTCTGTCTTATCTCCTACTCTATTCTTACTTTTCATTAATGATCTTCTTAGCTGTTCCTCTAACCCTGTCCATTCATATGCCGATGACTCAACCCTCCATTCTTCTACTCATTTCAAATCTGCTCCTTCCTTTGCATCTAGAGTTGCCTCTCGTCTTCATCTTTCCGATTCCATTCTTGCAGATCTGGATAGAATTTCCCAGTGGGGTCGTCTCAACCTTGTGAAATTCAACTCTTTAAAAACTCAACTTCTAGAAATCTCCCTCTCAAAGACACCTCCTAACTTTTCTATTTCTTTCGACGGTTCTTCCCGTCTCTCCTGTTGACAATATAAATATTCTTGGCCTTAACATAAACAAAAAAAATGTCTTGGAAACCTCA
>SEYY01019181.1:115000-122500 GCA_009176605.1 Armadillidium nasatum | reverse complement strand
TATTATTAAAGAGTGGAAAAAAAAAACAATTATTTATTATAATAATAATAAGTGGAAAATGTTTGTCAAAAATGAACGGAATAATAATAATAATACCAATAATAATAATAATATATAGATAAGCAGCATTGCTCAAGCAACGCCTAAACCCAAAGGCTTAGGATTATGTAAACATCGTAGAGGTTCGCTCCCCGAAATGACCAAATATATACCGTAGATTTATTTATTTTTTATTTGATATTTAAAAAAATAATAAATATTAATTGTAAAAATGTTTATTATTTTAACAGCAAAAAAGTGGAGGAAAATTTTTTCTTAAAAAGTGACGGAATAATAATAATAATAATAATAATAATAATAATAATAATAATAATAATAATAATAATAATAATAATAATAATAATAATAATAATGGCAAATTAAATGTAATAAGAATACAAATTGTTAAAGTTATTAACTTTATATTATAACAATAAATAATAGTAAATATAAAATAAAAATTTTAATTCACCATTAAAAATGCTTTTTAAAACTGATTTAAAATTGAGAAATTTTTTTTTATTTTTTATTTTTTTAGATATAAAATTGATAAATCACTAATACTTTACTAACCCTTTTTCAGATACATAAATATAATAAAATAAATCAATATCTATTTTTAAAAAAATAAATAAATAGATATTAAACAATAAATAAATAAAAAGGTTCAATAAAATTTCCTTTAGGTAACTTCACTAAGTATTTATCTAATTTAAAGAAATAAATAAATAGATATTGAGCAGTAATAGAAAGGTTCAATAAAATTTCACTTAGGTAACTTCACTTTATTTATCTAATTTATTTTTTAAAAATAAATAAATAAAGATATAAAACAATAAATAAATAAAAAGGTTCAATAAAATTTCACTTAAGTAACTTCACTTAAGTCTAAAAGAACGTGACGAATTCGAGCAATAAAATTCCTTGTGTAACGGTAAAGTGTCCTCGCAAGGAACGAAACTGCGCTTCTTCAGGGTTCCCTTAATTCACTTTTCAAGGGGAAAACACTTGGAAATTCGTCATTCGAGGGGAAAACAATTGGCTTAAATAAATGGAGAAATGTTTGGATTTCCTCGTCAAAGAAATACAAAGTTAACAATAAGTGCTTTCAAAGCAAGACAAATTTTCTTTTCTTAAAAAAGAAAATTAAAATTTTATATTAATTTATTAAACACGTTTTAGTCCTTTTCCATTTTGTTATGATTGCTTTGTTAGAAATGATTTTAATTGGATTTCTTTTTTCCTTTTTTTTTTTTGTTTTAAATTTTATTTTGTATTTCAAATTATTTACTAAAAAAAAATTTAAAAGATATGCTAGATTTAGTTAGCATTTTTACCATTTTTCTGTTGGACTTATATAATTTTATTTTGAAAGATTAGAATAGGTTAAGTTGTGAGCTTGTCACATATACCGGGCGCAAAAAAAATTACAAGCAGAAAAGTTGTCAGCAATTAAAAATTATGGGAAAATAATTTTTTACAATTTATGGAAAAAATATTCTACTTTTAATTTCTCTAGCGTCATAAATATAACTTCATTATTTATATTGAGCTTCCTCCTACAATTTAATTAATGTTAAACATATATTACTTAAGAGAAAAGTTAATATCATTTAACAAAGCAATAATATATATATATATATATATATATATATATATATATATATATATATTATATATATATATATATATATATATATATATATATATATATATATATATATATATATATATATATATATATATTGCTTTGTTGAATGATATTAATTAAGAAGTAAAATTAGGAAGACTCCAAATTAGAAACACGAGAACAAACAATGACGTAGCGTACCTACGCACAGCAACCGCCCTTTCTCTAAAGATTGACAATAGAGTCAGTTTGAGGAAACAATAGGGTTTCCTGTGAGAATTCTCAAGCACCTGAGTTTCAGTTAAGAGCAAAATGTGAGGTCTAGAAGAGGAAAGGTGATGTTCAACATGGTAAAAATTGGATAGAAGACCGCAAATGATGCAGAAAATAATGAAAAAATAGACCGTGCATCAGGTCAAGCGGGCTGCAGTATCCTGGTGGCGTCAATCCCATCACCGTAGGCTACCAGCTCCCAAACGGTGGAGGGGGAAGGGGTGGATGAAGGACTATTTTTGGAAGCCGCCTCTCAGAGCTTTTCCAAGGCTACTGTTGTTGACGCCATAAGAATAATTATTATTTTTAAAAAAGAATGTGTTTGTAATGGTGTGTTTTGTGTGTGAAAGCAGAGCCTACTCTGGTAGAAGAATGTGGAGATGAGCGCGAAATGGTGTACCATTGGGCACTGGAATGAGATGGGAAGTACCCTTAACACCCCATATACTCAATGTGGGGTAACCTCATCGCCTCGGGAGCGCTACTCCCCTCCCCCATATATATATATATATATATATATATATATATATATATATATATATATATATATATATATATATATGGTAGACCCTTTGGAGAAGGCTGCCTCGTGGTGATGCCGGTTGGCAGCCTCGAGCGTTCCATTAGGCCGGTGGGAGGCTCTTGGTAGCCTCGACTTTTCATAAGGCCTGTGGGAGGCTCTTGGTAGCCTCAGGGAAGAGCAAAGGGAGGTAACAGCAACAGCTTCTTCTTGATCCCTGGATAGTTGTTTCTGAGCCATTTGCTGTGTTAGATAGCCGAGGACATAAAACTGTCAAGCTATCTATTCACAGTTCTTGGAGGTGGCTCTTCTGTGGGGACTTCTTTTTCTTATTGGGATTTCATCTTCTTGGTGCTGCTGCTGCTTCTTTTTCTTCCTTCTGACTGAATTATCTCTATTAGTGTGGATGTAAGGAAAGGCTGGTTATCCACTTTGGTTATTTATTTCCCTAATTTTAACAAATATTGTTTACAAAGTTATTGTTATTAAAGTTTTACAATTCTATGTTGAAATATTATACAAAATATTATATATTTAAATTAGAAATTATTATTTAACAATATTTTTATTTATTATACATAAGAATACATTATAATAGAAATTTTTAAGAGAGACAATTTTTTATTGAAATTTTAAATATAATATAATATAAAATAAAAACATTTCACATTTTATAATAGTCTCTCACAATGGCTTCAACCTCAATTCAAATTTAGCGCCAAAATAGTTTTGGCGCCAAAAATGAATTAATAATTTGTTATTTTAATATCTTACAATTTATACTATATTTTATATGTTTTTACTTTTTTAATTAATAGTTTATATTTTTATATATTTATTATAATTATTTTTATTACAAAAAGAAACTTTATTTTTAATTATCACAAGGGTTTGACTGTTGGTTTCTTATTTTAAAACAAAATGAACACAATTCACAAGTTAATGCTTTGAAACAATATTTTTTAAAGAAAACGTTTTTTATATTTTGGGTAACTACACTATATATCAGTTCCCCATCGAGACACGGAGTGAACATCTTCAGGGAAGCGTACTCGACGGAGGGGTTTCTTCTGGAAAGTGTAATCTTGAGAATAGGAACCACTGGAAATAGAGCGTCGTCGTCGTAGTAGGAACATCAGGTGCATCAGAGGTAGGAACATCAGGTACATCGATAGCTTCTACTGTTACCGGAAAATGCGGGACAAAAGTTATCTGCTATGATGTTTTCTTCCTTTTGTTGATGTGATGTATTGGAGGACGATTACTCTTTGTTTGCTGGTTAAGGAGTAGGAAGAGTCACTTTCGAAGATAGTTGTTAAATGTGCATTCTTTGTAGGTTTTTCGTCGGTTGTTCTTTGTAGGTTATTTTTCGTAGGTTGTTTTTTATTGTAACTTCTTTGCAGCAGAAATCCAAAGGGACAAATTGACCGTAAAACATCCGGTGTAGAATTGCTCCAAAAGACGTCTAGCTGCTGTCCGTTATTTGTTTTTTTTTTTTTTTAAGTTAAGGTGAATTGAGCCAGAAGAATTTGGTATTTGAAGTTAGGCTTCTTAAGGAGTACGTGGTTCTTGTGGTATGTGTTCTTGTTGTAAGGACAAGAATCCACGTTGGAAGGGAGGTTACTGAGAAGGTGGGCGGCTCCATTCCTGCAGCAGAGATGACTGTTGTTCTTGAGGTAGCTGGTGGTAGTGAGAAGCCATGAAGACGGGCAGCGTAGTCCTTGTGAGACATCCATAAAGTCCCGATTGTGACGGGAGTTGGGCTGGTAGGCCCAACTTGTGGTTCAGTAGTAGGCCGAACTTTTGGACGAATCGCTGGGTCAGTGGTTGGGCTGGTAGGCCCAACTTGTGGTTCAGGAGTTCGGCTGGTAGGCCGAACTTTTGGACGAATCGCTGGGTCAGTGGTTGGGCTGGTAGGCCCAACTTGTAAATGGCCACCCAGTTCACAGTCAGCTGCCTCAGTTGTACATAGCCGCTTTGAGGAAAGGGCAAGGGAGGTAGCAGCTTCTTCTTGGGTGTTCGGGGTCCATTGTTCAGTTGTCCAGAAAATCTGGACACACTCGCAGGTTCACCAATTTATGGTAGACCCTTTGGAGAAGGCTGCCTCGTGGTGATGCCGGTTGGCAGCCTCGAGCGTTCCATTAGGCCGGTGGGAGGCTCTTGGTAGCCTCGACTTTTCATAAGGCCTGTGGGAGGCTCTTGGTAGCCTCAGGGAAGAGCAAAGGGAGGTAACAGCAACAGCTTCTTCTTGATCCCTGGATAGTTGTTTCTGAGCCATTTGCTGTGTTAGATAGCCGAGGACATAAAACTGTCAAGCTATCTATACACAGTTCTTGGAGGTGGCTCTTCTGTGGGGACTTCTTTTTCTTATTGGGATTTCATCTTCTTGGTGCTGCTGCTGCTTCTTCTTCTTCCTTCTGACTGAATTATCTCTATTAGTGTGGATGTAAGGAAAGGCTGGTTATCCACTTTGGTTATTTATTTCCCTAATTTTAACAAAAATTGTTTACAAAGTTATTATTATTAAAGTTTTACAATTCTATGTTGAAATATTATACAAAATATTATATATTTAAATTAGAAATTATTATTTAACAATATTTTTATTTATTACACATAAGAATACATTATAATAGAAATTTTTAAGAGAGACAATTTTTTATTGAAATTTTAAATATAATATAATATAAAATAAAAACATTTCACATTTTACAATAGTCTCTCACAATGGCTTCAACTCAATTCAAATTTAGCGCCAAAATAGTTTTGGCGCCAAAAATGAATTAATAATTTGTTATTTTAATATTTACAATTTACACTATATTTTATATGTTTTATTTTTTTAATTAATAGTTTATATTTTTATATATTTATTATAATTATTTTTATTACAAAAAGAAACTTTATTTTTAATTATCACAAGGGTTTGACTGTTGGTTTCTTATTTTAAAACAAAATGAACACAATTCACAAGTTAATGCTTTAAAATATTTTTTAAAGAAAACGGTTTTTATATTTTGGGTAACTACACTATATATATATATATATATTTATATATATAGAGAGAGAGAGAGAGAGAGAGAGAGAGAGAGAGAGAAGAGAGAGAGAGAGAGAGAGAGAGAGAGAGAGAGAGAGAGAGAGAGAGAGAGAGAGAGAGAGAGAGAGAGAGAGAGAGAGAGAGAGAGAGAGAGAGAGAGAGAGAGAGAGAGAGAGAGAGAGAGAGAGAGAGAGAGAGAGAGAGAGAGAGAGAGAGAGAGAGAGAGAGAGAGAGAGAGAGAGAGAGAGAGAGAGAGAGAGAGAGAGAGAGAGAGAGAGAGAGAGAGATTTAACATCGGAATACAAAATTAGCTTATGCTTAATGTCCTGTAAACATTTAAATTAAAATATATTATATATATATATAATATATATATTATATATATATATATATATATATATATATATATATATATATATATATATATATATATATATATATATATATATATATATATATATATATAACTTTTTTAGATATCCTTTGATGGATGACGTCTAAAACCCACACACAATCTACCAGTTGGGGAAGAACCAAAACCAAGATTAAATAAAAGGACATGATTTTATACATGGCGTTTAAAAATGGATCATAGAAAATTGTGATAACAGAAAAGTGCTTTATTTTTTTTTTTTTTTTTATAGATCACCACCATTCACGGGCAGAGCCCTTTTCAAGAAGGGGGTACATACAAAAGGAAGAAAACTCACTCAGACCCGAACCTAACGAACATCCCTCAGGTGAGAGAGCTGGACAGAGAAAAGACCAGATTATGTTGAAAGACTAGATCAAACAAAAAGGACTTATGCTACTAGACAGTTTGGAAGGGCAATGTTCATTATAATAACGATTTACGTCAAGCCAAATTTGAAGTAGTAATGCATAATCCGTACAAAGGCCAACGACGATCCTATACAGAGCAAGCAACTGGGTTTGGATGTAAAAGTTGTGAATGCGTCTCACAGTAAACGTTATTCTGTCAGGAAAGATGAGAAAAGTAAATACCATGGCAAGAATGTTAAGAGAAAAGACAGATTGAATTGTATATTTTCAAGGTGATATAGTTTAATGAAGGAATTGAGTTTTTTGAAGTTTTGAAAACAACAGTGTTTTCTTTTGCCCCAATTGGTGAATGAGAAAAGTCAGAAGTCATTGACACTATATTTAAAGATTTAAAAGGTTTATCTATTGACGTTTAAATTATTATTTAATATCTTCAAATTGTAATAAGCTTAATGTGTTTATTTTCTGAGAAGTATTTCTAGTCAAAAATATTTTTTTTTTAGAAGTGTGACATTTATGTGATGTTTATTACCTTATTTTTTCTTTTAACATTGTCATATTATAAAAACTGAAGATAGATATTGTATTATTTCTTTGCCATTTTTTATTTATCTATTAGTGTTTGGCTAAAGTGTTTTTATTATTATTATTATTAATTTTAATATTTAAAATTTAAATTAAATAAAAAAAAAAAAAAAAAAAAAATTACCACTATTTCATTAATAAAATTAAATTCCAGGAGTAGCAGTTTTTTTATTTTATTCGTAAAGTATGTAGGGTATTATGATAATTTAATATTTTATGTCTTTGCCATCATTATTAATTTTAAAAAAAACATTTTTATATTTTTATAATAACTAAAAATAATGTTGGGTAACGAGTTTTACTTTGTCACTTACGAAATAATAAAAAAAAAAAGCAAAACTCTAACTATTCTATTTATTTTCCATAAGAATTTGAAAAACTTTTGTCAACAAGAGTGAAAAGAAATAAAATATTATTTTATGATATAAAAAAATTATTTTTTTTATTTTTTTCCTGTGCACAGTCTCAGCCTTTTTTAAGATTCCACTCACTTTTATTCCATCCACTTTTAAATAAGTCCGTTCTCATATATATATATATATATATATATATATATATATATATATATATATATATATATATATATATATATTATATATATATATATATATATATATATATATATATATATAT
>SEYY01019181.1:100000-112500 GCA_009176605.1 Armadillidium nasatum | reverse complement strand
TTTTTTTTTTTTTTTAGCATTGTTTTATATTTTTATATATATTTATTATATATATATATATATATTATATATATATATATATATATATATATATATATATATATATATATATATATATATATATATATATATATATATATTATATATATATTTCTTTGCCATTTTTTATTTATCTATTAGTGTTTGGCTAAAGTGTTTAATTTTATTGTTATTTTATTTTTCAGTAAGCAATTTATTTGTACTGATTACTAAAACCATCAAAATTTTAAAATATCGATTAAAATTGAAATTTCAAATTATCGATTTAAAAAATATCGATTAAATAAAAAAAAAAAAAAAAAAAAAAAAAAAAAAAATTTTAATATATATATATATATATATATATATATATATATATATATATATATATATATATATATATATATATATATATATATATATATATATATATATATATATTATATATATATTATATATATATATATATATATATATATATATATATAATCAGATTTAGCTTTTTTTTTGTGACAAGTTGCTATGTAATATTTTTAGAACCAAAAATAAAGTTCCTGATAATATCTAACCCCCTAAACCCAGCCTCCATGTGTACACATACGATTACACACACTTCTACAGGGAACAATTATCATCGTCGAAAAACTCTTTTGTGAATTTATAATAATAAAAGAATATTGATTTCTAATCTATATACCATTCCAAGCCATAAATATATATATATATATATATATATATATATATATATATATATATATATATATATATATATATATATATATATATATATATATATATATATATATATATATATATATATATATATATATATATATATATATATATATATATATATATATATATATATATATATATATATTATATATATATATATATTATAATATATATAGTGGCTTTCGTATAATACGTTGTCAGGGGAATGATACAGTCTCATACTATTTGTAGAAAATTATGTTAATAATGTTGTTATGAGGTCCAATCCTATGAAACCTGATAGAAGTAAAAAAAAAATTCTTGAAATCTCACAAACTCCATCTCCATTAAAGTGTCTAAGAATAAATAAATGATTTGAGATACCCCCAGGTACAAAATAAAAATGTATTAGGCGATATGGATGAGCATACTAGTCTTAGCACACGCATGCTCTACAAACAGTTAAGCGTTTCGCAAAATGACCCTATTACGAGCTCTTCACAAGAAACAAAAATATCCGCATTGTGCAGTGAGAGAAGTCAAACTCTCTCTCCGATTTTGATTTTCAGCAATGGATGCGCTTTTTTAAGTGGTTTCAACAATTGGCATTTTCATTCATGTGTTCTTTTAGCAAATGAGACAGTTTTCGGAAGATTCGATTAGGAATAACCACGATCAGTACCTTACATGCGACGGAAACCCTCATGCTAATAAAAAAAAATTCCCCAACGGCAAACATTTTCAAATAATTACTGATCCAGTATCATTGGAAATTAATCAAATCAAAGTTGCCTGACACATTCCGAGTTTTTGGAGCATGAGCTGCCGGAACTAAGGGGAGACATTCTACTAGTCATTTGCCTAGACTTATGACTCATGCAAGATATTGCTCTACTCTACTTTCGTTTCATTGCAAGACAATATCTAGAATATAAACAATGAATTTTCGAGTCACTGAATTGGTAGAGAAGAACCAATAGCATGACCTGCTTGCTCTCTAGTTAATTTTCTCTTTTGCTTTCATTTACCGGATATTGTACACAGATGTTCTCCGCCACCGTATTAACCAAGGTTTCCAAATTATGGGGAATATACCAGGAATCTCGAAGGTCAGTTAATGTTACGACTGTGTGGGGCTCAAGTAGTTGTATTAACAATTTATTTCAAGCATCACCTGCAAATATTACGTTGAAGAAGTTCCTGCAATAAACCATGATCACTATTTCAAATTACACTCCTTCATATAGGTTTATAATGTTCGAAACTATGTCATCGTAACCAATTTAGGTTGAAACTTGGTAGCAACACACGTTTGAGCCTTTACACTATAATTACTCATTAAAAATAAGCAAAATAACAATGTGCAACCTCGAAATGTGTACATATTTCAGCTATACACATCAATATAATGTATCTTTTGCAAGAAATTGTTACCATAGTTACCAACGACAAGTCTATTCATATAATGTATTCGCACCTTATAACCTTCCTATTCTCGGTTTGGTATCAATTTCAAATGGCCTTAACACTTTTTTATTAAAACCATTTTTATTCCCTTGGGACAGAACAACTACGGTTCCAAGATTAACAAGATTTAACCAAGCAATTCATATATATATATATATATATATATATATATATATATATATATATATATATATATATATATATATATATATATATATATATATATATATATATATATATATATATATATATATATATATATATATATATATATATATATATATATATATAATATATATATATATATATATATATATATATATATATATATATATATATATATATATATATATATATATATATATATATAATATATATATATATATATATATATATATATAATATATATATATATATATATATATATATATATATATATATATATATATATATATATATATATATATATTATATATATATTATAATATATATATATATATATATATATATATATATATATATATATATATATATATATATATATATATATATATATATATATATATATATATATATATATATATATATATATATATATATATATATATATATATATATATATATATATATATTATATATATATATATATATATATATATATATATATATATATATATATATATATATATATATATATATATATATAAAGAAACTCGTACAACTTATATTTCATCCCGGAATCGTTCAAAATCTATTCACCGTAACACTAAAAACTCATTTTTCCTCACAAAATGCAATACCATTTCTGGTTTCTGTTCCTCACGCTCTTTCAGACGTTTTGCTAAAATTTCAACTTTTATTCGTCGTCTTCTTGCTCTCCTCTTTCATCTTTTGATGGGACAAACACCGTTGTGTTTTCTACTGAAACTGAACTCTTCACTCGAAACTTTACCTCTAATTCTATCTTAGACAATTGCGGAGCTATTCCTCTCCCTCCTCCAATCCCATTCAACTCATTTATGCCTATCAATGTAATTTCTTCTGAAGACGTTATTTCTGCTCTCTCAAAGCTTAATCATTAGGAATGCGTACAACCCTAATAGCATCCCTTCTTTGGTTCTCAAAACTTGTGCTTCTGAACTTGAACCTTGCCTTTTGTAAAGTATTTCGTTTCTATCTTTCTACTTCAACCTTTCCTTACTGCTAGAAACGAGCGCTCAGGCTGATTATGCCGGAAATTTTGAGTCCAATCTCAATCCTCAAACTATCGTCCTATTTCTTTAACTCTGAAATTTTCGAACCTGTCCATAACAGGAAGATTTGAAAATATCTCAATTTTTCTAACCTTATCTCCATTCCTTTTGTAAGAAATGTTATACTGGTGACTTTCTTTCCCTTCTCTCTGATTCTTGGACCTCTGCTTTTCGGCACTTCGGTGAATTGACATATCGAAGGGATTGATAGAGTTTGGAACAAAGCTTTGATTTCCAAACTTCCCTCTTTCGGCATCTATCGTTCTCAGATTTCTTTTCCGGTCGTTCTAAAGCATCTTTTGTAAACGGCCACCATATATCATTTAAATCCATTAATAGTGGTGTCCCTTAGAGATCAGTCCTTTCCAAAACACTTTCTAATTTTCATTAATGACGTTCTTCCAACAACTTCACCAACAATCCACCTCTACTGCGCCAATACACCCTTCGTTAGTCTTTTCGTTTTAAAAGACGACCACCCAAAAGCAATTACTATGCACTGCAGCAGCTAACCTCAAAATTTTCTCGCATTTCTATTTGGGTAACAGAAAACATGGTTGTTCTCAGTGCCTCAAAAACTGACTTCCTCTATCATTCAGCTCAACATAATCTTTCACTCAACTATGACAACTTCAAAAACACTCAATTTTAACCTTCATCTGTCCTAAATATTTTTGTTCTTTTTTCTCGTAATATTTCTTGTAAGGATTATGTTATTTCCCTTTTTAAACAAGCTTCTAAGAAGTTGGGTATTCTGGGTTGACCTTCATGATCTTTAAAGGGATGTTGTTGGCCCTTGTATGAAGTAAGCTTTTAACAAATTGGTCGGTTTCCACTCGCATAACTTTCCTTAAAAAGATGGAGTCTATGGTTCTCTGCCTTAACTGTTTTGCTCTCACTAACTCTCTTCACTCTCTTTTTGCGCGTCGATTTAAACTCTCTCTCTATACTATCGCTATTGCAACGCTCTCATCCTATCCCTTTCCAACTTTCTGACCCCACACTTAACAGCTATGCTCAATCTTACATGAACTCTGATATAGTATGGAACACACTCCATCTATTTTTCAAATTTCCTATTACTTGCACACTTCAACGCCCTGTATCAAGCACGACGGCTATTAATTTAACCTGACCATGATTCCGGCCTTTTCCGAACTCTGGTGGTAATAGTAAACCTCTAGCCTTTGCCCACTATATATATATATATATATATATATATATATATATATATATATATATATATATATATATATATATATATATATATATATATATATATATATATATATATATATATATATATATATATATATATATATATATATTATATTTTAGATTTTTAAAATATCAAATACAAAATGATTTTCGGCAGGTGTAAGACATGTAAAAACCTTCCTTTTCTTCCTTTCTTCATATATATATATATATATATATATATATATATATATATATATATATATATATATATATATATATATATATATATATATATATATATATATATATATATATATATATATATATAATAATAACAGCAATAGAAAGCACATATATGTTGATAGCATATGTAAAGACACAAACCGTAAACATGCAGTAATTGGTGTAGAATTACTACGGGAGTGAAGCAGGGTAGCGTCCTCTCTCCAATATTGTTCATAACATTTATGGACTATTGCGGAGATGGCACAAAGAAGAGTAAATGGGGAAATTTTTGGATTACGCAAACGACCTGGCCTTGTTCGCTAATACCGAGGAAATTTTACAAGATATGATTGGAGTTTGGAATGACATTCTGAATGCAGTTGGAATGAGGATTAATGTGGACAAAACAGAAGTTATGGTGATGGGAAAGATGCAGGAAGATTTGAACGTGAGAATGGGTGGAAGAGCGCTGAAGCAGTCAGATCACTTTAAATATCTGGGAGTGTGTTTCGGATCTGAGAACAGTACAAGCCGTGAACTGGATGTAAGACGTGGCAAATTTAATGGCGCACTGATATCCTTATATCCGCTGATGAAGGATAGAAATGTCCCAAGGAAAGTAAAAATCATAATATACACTAGTATCCTGAGACCAATACTGTTGTATGGATATGAGAAGTGGGCCCTTAGTACAAGAGATAAAAGTAAAATCCAGTCATGTGAAATGAGGGTGATTATGGGTGTGACGAGACGGGTTAGAAGAAGAAACGAGGATATAAGAGGAATTGGGAGTGGAGAACATATTAAAATTCACTGAGAAGGGACAGTTGAGATGGTTTGGACATGTGAAGAGAATGGATGAGGACAGGTATCCGAGGAGATTTTATGAATGAAGGCCGATGAGGAGGAGGGGAGTTGGAAGACCGAGAATTAAATGGAAAGATAACATCAGGATGGCGATTGAGGGGAGAGGGGGAGACATCGAGGATGTGGAGGAGATGAGAAGATACGAAGATAGACAGCTGTGGAGGGATTTCGTGCAGGATTACTGACAGGCACTCTGCGCCTACAGGAGCTTGGTGAGAAAGTGATATATATATATATATATATATATATATATATATATATATATATATATATATATATATATATATATAATATATATATATATATATATATATATATATATATATATATATATATATATATATATATATATATTATATATATATGGTAAAGGTGGAGATTGTTTCTGAGTTTCGATTGTTAAAAAATATCGAAAATCGAAAATATCGGAGAAGCCTATAATAAACAAGAGAGTTGCCAGAGGTACTATTACACTAGACATACACACAATTATTATTACTTACTTTTCTAGCAGAACCTAATTCGACTTATCATAACCTGAACTACCGAAATTGCCGTAAAAAGAGGCCTAACCTACACAAGAATTTGCCGTAAAAGAGACCTAACGTACACAAGAACGTTTGCACGACATAATAGCCTAGGGCTAATTATAGGTATAAAAATATCGATTAAAATAAAATATCGATATATAAAAAAATATCGATATAAAAAAAAATATAAAAATAATACTCAAAAAATAAAAAAATAAAAATATAATATATATATATATATATATATATATATTATATATATATATATATATATATATATATATATATATATATATATATATATATATATATATATATATATATATATATATATATATATATATATATATATATATATTATTGAAATTGCAGATGATGATAGCGATAAGTGCTGAGGAGTAGCAGCAGGCAACCTCCAATGTACGCAGTGTACGAAAATTTTAATTTCACATTAAATTGCAATATGAAATTGTTACAAAAATTTACGATGTCTGAAACAAATCAGCCTAAAACTCAACAGAATAAAACATTCAACAGAAACGTACCTTAATAAGATGTTGAGAAAAGTTCAAGTTATCGTCTCTTTAAGATAGTTTTTGGTTTTTTCTTGGAAGTTGGAAAAAAAAAAAAAAGTATTTTTCTCTTCCAGAGTTTCAGGCTTGGTTAGTTTTGGTATTGTCAAAAGCTTTCCAGTTTAGTATTGCAATACAACGATTTACTATATGCCCAGGCAAATTAAGTTATCGAATGGGACAAGTTACAAATTAAGCAACATTATGACTTTAAACTTTCGCAAATTTAGGTTTTAATCAAAATGGCGAAAAATCACAAAAAAAACAACAAAATTTTAGTAACGAAAATAACGAATTTAACAATTCAAGAAATTTATCACTTTAAGGAATTTATATCGACAGCACATACACAAAATAGAAAGTATTTTCAGTACAAATCCAGTTGAGCGAAAGACTCTTACGACTTTTTTTAATGCGCAGGATTTAAAATCCCTCCGCGTCACGTGTCGTGTTTATTATGACGTAGGATAAAGCTCCTCTCTATACTTTAACTCCATTGCTTTGGGCTGATAATCAATTTAGCAAAGAATTCTAAACTACATTTGCTTTCCATATATAGAGATTAGAAATATTAACATGTTTTACTTTACAGGTTGAACGTGATCGCAACATCATATATATATATATATATATATATATATATATATATATATATATATATATTATATATATATATATATATATATATATATATATATATATATATATATATTATATATATATATATATATATATATATATATATATATATATATATATATATATATATATATATATATATATATATATATATATATATATATATATATATATATATATATATATATATATATATATATATATATATATATATATATATATATATATATATTACCTCTGGTGGGCAAATCCAGAGGCCTACTAAATTTCTATTAGAGTTAGTGAGCAAGTCAGACATGTCCTGATACACGGCGTTTAAAGGTGTATAAGTCATAGAAAATTGGAAAAATAGATGAAGGGAGTGTGTTCCAGACTTTACCAGTAGAGTACATGTAAGATTGAGCATAGCGGTTAAGTATGGGGTCGGAGAGTTGGACACAGAAAGGATGGGAGTGCGTAGAAAGGCGTGCCGCACCAGCCATTCTCAACTGAAGGGTTATGCGACGGGAGAGTTCAGAGGAGCAGTGTCCATTGTAATAGCGATAGTATAGAGAGAATGACCCAACACTTAGACGGACAGAAAGAGACTGGAGAGAATTAATGAGAGCAGAAGAGTTGATAAGACGAAAAGCCCTAGACTCAACCTTTTCAAGGAGAGCTGTATAAGTGGAACCACCCCAGATGTGTGATGCATACTCCATACATGGGCGAACAATACCCCTATAAAGAGCAAGCAACTGGGGTGTAGTGAAGAAATTTTGAAGGCACCTCAGAATGCCTAACCTCTTAGAAGCTTGTTTAGAGAGAGGAGTAATGTTATCTTTCCAAGAAAGGTCACGAGAGAAAGAAACACCGAGAATATTCAGGAGATGAAGGTTTGAGTTGTTGGTTTTCGAAGAAGTTATCAAAGTTACGTGGAAGATTGTGTCGAGTAGAGAGATGGAGAAATTGAGTTTTGGAGGCATTGAAAACGACCATGTTTTCTCTGCCCCAATATGAAATACCAGAAAAATCAGAGGTTAGTTGCTCCAAGGCTATCCTCTTTGCATCTATGAACTATTGTTGGGAAGGACGCCTTTCAAACTGAAAGGAGTAATGCAGGGTGGAGTCATCGACATAGGTGTGGATAAGAGATGAAGTAACAGATAGAATGTCATTAATGAAAAGCAGAAAAAATATTGGAGATAGGACAGATCTTTGAGGAACACCACTATTAATAGACTTAAAGGATGGCGATGGCCGTCTACAACATCTGCTATAGAACGACCAGAAAGGAAATCAGAGAGAAGGATAGATTCCGAAAGAGGGAAGTTTGGAAATCAAAACTTTGTGCCAGACTCTATCGAAAGATTTCGATATATATATATATATATATATATATATATATATATATATATATATATATATATATATATATATATATATATATATATATATATATATATATATATATATATATATATATATATATATATATAATATATAATAATAATTAAATAATAATAATAATAATAATAATAATAATAATAATAATAATAAATAATAATAATAAATATTTATTTGTTCAATAACTTTGCAAGAAAAACCCAAAGGTTGCTAAGACCCTATTTTCAATCCATTTATCGACCACTGAAACAATAGAGTAATTGCATATCCTTTATTTGCGATATTCAATCAAAAATATTATTGACGAAATTTCTTATAGAAACGAAAACAAAAGAATAATTTTATTTTTATTTTTTATTTTTTTTTTTTATAAACATTACGTGTAATAAGTAATTTTATATTTTTTTTCTATAGGTTCATTGTTTTTTTTTTTTTTTTCATAGTGAAGTGAACTTCTATAGAGAGTTTATGATCAGAGTTCGAACTATTGACGTTCGATATTCAGTCCCACGATATTATCACATATGCTATACTATTGAAATGAAAATTAGGTCTTATGAATTAATTTAATTTTGCAGTAGCTTTAATAGTTTTGTAATATTCTTGACTAATAGTTTCTTTTTTTTTTAAAGTGAAAGAAAAATTGAATTCTTTTCAGTATATATAGCGTATAAGATAACGAATCGCTTTTGTGTGGTGAAGGTCACTGGTTCGATTTCTTGAGAGTATTGAACCATATACCTTTCATCCAAAGTCCAACACCTAACCACTGTACCACTCCAGCAGTTATTAATTATAAATTAATAATCTAGAAAAGGTTCTCTCTCTAAAAAAGGCAGTGAGGTTTCAACTTTTTACTAATAATAAAACATAAATAAATTAGTATCATGGTATTATTTATAGAAAGTTGCTAGAAATCCTAAGTATGGAAAGTTGCCAGAAATTCCGTCATAACCGGGCATCTGTAGCCATAATTTTTTAGTCTGCTCCGGCTTCGTAATTTTAAAATCACCCGGTACGGCTCAACCCTAAAAATTTCTGCTCCTGATCAGACTCACGACTCCAGGTCCGTAGCCCTGGTTATAATAATAATAATAATAATAATAATAATAATAATAATAATAATAATAATAATAATAATAATAATAATAATAATGGTAAGAAGAGAAGAAAACGTTGCTATGGTAATCACCTCAACTGTTTACATGAAATAAATACTTCTATTTGCAGCTACATGTATATTACAAAATGCTGCTACATACATATTACAACATACTACTACATCATATTACATACTTATTTGTTAAAGATTAAACTTCATTTTCTTCCTACTTGAAAAAATCCACATTATTTAATTTTTTCCCCTTCAGTAACATTACTTTATTCTAAGGATTAAAAGCTATCCAACAAATAATATAAAAACTCTCTCTTTTAGCATCAGTTTTTAAGCTCATTTAAATAAACATGTTTCAAACTGACGCACCTCTTACAACATCATGATATACATGCAAATTACAGCATGCTGTTACATGCACATTGCAGCATGAAGTCACATGCATATGACTACATACTGCTACATTCATACTACAGTATGCTGCTACATATTACAGCAAACTGCTACACACATTTTACAGTGTGTAGGTAATATGTATGCTGCTACATACATATTACAAGCTGCTACATGTATATCACAACATGCTGCTACATTTATATTATACCACATTGCTACATGCATTTTACATGATACATACATATTACAATATGCTGCTACATACATATTATACCATGCCGCTACATGCACATTACAACATGAAGCTACATTGATATTACAACATTTTGCTACATGCATTTTACAACATGCTGCTACATACATATTACACGCTGCTACATGTATATTACAACATGCTGTTAAATTTATATTATACCACACTGCTACATGCACATTACAATATGCAGCTACATGCATCTTACAACATGCTACATACATATTACAACATGCTGCTACATAAATATTATACCATGCCGCTACATGCACATTACAACATGAAGCTACATTGATATTACAAGATTTTGCTACATACATATTAAAACATGCTACTACATGCATATCTAAAACTGAGCCTTCCGTTTTTCAGATTTATACATCGCTGCACCGGAAGAACACAGATGCAAGATCGAAAAATATTAATGCTCTATAAATCGAGATTGGAAATTTTAATTATAATTAATTTTACTTAAAACAGGAAATTCTGAAATTGCATCGGGGTCTGAACGGTGAAATCGCAATTTCACACACACATACACACACACACAATTCCTTCTTTTCTAGATGTGTTTAAATACTAACATACAAATTTCTATGACTTGCATAATTTGAATTTCACTTCTTCATAAATAAGAAGTGGATTTTAAGTCTTATACTAAAAATAGACCTTATTTATTGGTTGCATAATGCACATTATTGCTTTCTGGTATGTAGGTAATAAGACTTTATATATATATATATATATATATATATATATATATATATATATATATATATATATATATATATATATATATATATATATATATATATATATATATATATATATATATATATATATATTATATCTCCTCTTGTGGGCAAAGGCCAGAGGCCTACCAATATCCACCAGAGTTGGGAAGCAGTCGGTAATCTGGTCGCTAATGGCAAACGTGATCTGATACACGGCGTTAAAAGGGTGCAAGTCAAAGGAAGTTGGGAATACAGATAAAAGTAGTGTGTTCCAGACTTTACCAGTAGAGTATATATAAGATTGAGCATAGCAGTTAAGTCTGGGGTCGGAGAGTTGGACAGAGAAAGGATGAGACTGTGTAGAAAGTCGTGTCGCACGAGCCCTTCTCAATGGAGGAGGTATGCGACGTGAGAGTTCATAAGAGCAGTATTAGAGATAGAGAGTGACGCAACAATTCGACGGGAAGAAAGAGATTGGAGAGAATTAGCAAGAGCAAAAGCGTTTATAAGGCGAAAGGCCTAGACTCCACCTTTTCAAGAAGAGCTGAATGTGTGGAACCACCTCAGATGTGTGAGGAGTACTCCATACAGGGGCGAACAACATCCCTATAAAGAGCAAGCAACTGGGGTGGTTTAAAAAAATCACGAAGACGCCTCAGAATGCCCAACCTCTTGGAAGCTTGTTTAGAAAGAGAAGTAATGTGATCTTTCCAAGAAAGATCAAGAGAAAAAGAAACACCGAGAATATTAAGGACAGATGAAGGTTTGAGATGAGTGCTTTCGAAGAAGATGTCATAGTTGTGTGGAAGATTGTGTCGAGTAGAAAGATGGTGGAATTGAGTTTTTGAGGCATTGAAAACGACCGTGTTTTCTCTCCCCAAACTTGAAATACGAGAAAGATCAGAGGTCCGTTGCTCCAAGGCCATCCTTCTTGAATCAATTAACTGCTGTTGGGAGGGATCTTTCAAATTGAAAGGAGTAATGAAGGGTGGGGTCATCGGCATACGAGTGTATAGGGGAGAGGAAGTAATAAAGAAAGGTCAATGATGAAAATTAGAAAGAATTGGGAATAGGACAGGTCCTTGAGTAACACCACTATTTATAGATTTACAGTAAGAATGGTGGCCGTCTA